>CM071931.1:16978118-17221409 GCA_016081115.2 Rehmannia glutinosa | reverse complement strand
AGAAGAACAAAGCCAATGGAGAACTATAAAGATACACCATGACCCAAGTCTTCGCCGGATGAGTAAGTCTATTGCTCGAGTCCGGCCAATTGAAATGTCGAAGGAAAGCTTTACCGCTCCCTTTAACCTACGAAGACAAAGAGATGAAACTCGCTAACAAACTATCCTAAGACAACCGCCCGACACCGGGAGGATGCCTATGATGATACTTTGGCCCTGGGACCTCTTCCTGACTATCTCCCCGCACTCATCCTCGAAGACTCATCACCCTGACTTGAGTCCGACTCAAGCTCTACTTATCCCTCATCATTATCATAACTCAACCCGTGAGTTGAGGGGTAATCTCAAACCCGATGGTAAAGGTGGACACGAAATAAACTAACCGTAGACCGAACGTGATGCCCGACCTTCAGAGCCAGTGAAGAAGGATCGAAATTCAAATTTGCCCCGAAATATGTGAAAACTTCGGAGAAGACGCAGAAACACGGTGAAAAGAAGAGCCCCGGGCGCGCCTACGATCGTCCCCAGGGGGTGTTATTACCCACTCCCGGGGATACCGAGCGCTCTCCTCCTCTCTCGGGCTCTCATCTCTCTCCCGCCTGATACAACTCATCACTCCAACTCTCCATGAGCACTCTTCTCAACTTTCAAGAGATTTTTCTAAGTGTTCTACCAAGCAAACAAGTTCAAAGTTAAAAGAGCAGAAAGAGGAAATATTACATTTGGAAGACATGGTCAAAAGCTTTTCTCCCAAAGTGTCCTCAGGCAAAGAAGTGGAACCCGCCCATTTCCACGTTTTTGAGACTAAGGAACTAGAACCTAAATCGGTCTACTTCTGCCCAGCTCCGATTTTGGAACAATTGATTGGTCATCGTCAATGGTACCTTGAACAGTTGACCATGATTCTGGGTTCCTGTTTGTAGAACCCCCTGATTTCTATTTGCCACCCTAATTGTAAGTAGTGCTACAAAAAGAGAAAATTGGGCCTAGGCCGCTATTTCATCGATCGAGCCAATCGGTGATTTTTGCCCGACATTTTTCTGGCCACAACACAACCCGGCCCTCTTTGGCCCGGCTTTTTTGGACTTAAAATTTCACAGCCGAGCTCGGCCCTAGTTTTTGACCGTTCTTCTAAGAACCATCATCATGTAAACTATAATATATATTTGTGAATAGTGAAAACCAAAGAAAGGGCCCATCAGTCATTTTCCAAAATGTGCTCCCCCACTTTGGTTTACTTGCTTGGATAATTTTGACTTCTTCAGTTCTGCTAGCTTAAACAAATCTTCTCTCCTCTCTCTCTCTCTCTCTCTCTCTCTCATTCAATCATTATACTGCGAATTAATGACTTATGATCTCTGGAATTTTGCTGTAAGTCTCTCCTTTTGATCTAGTTTACCTTGTTTTTCTGCATCTGACTTTTAGTATTTCTTTGTATTTCTCCGACTGTATTATCTGTGAGAAATTGAGTTTTTTTTTTTTCGCTTCTTCTTGAAAAAAATTTAGATGGGTTTTTGTGTGATGGATTTTCTTTCTTAGTTCTAAAGTTTGTTCTGCCGTATCATGAAGCCTTGACAAGCTCCATCATTTTTGCTCGGTTGTAGACTTTGTTTATTTTTTTTTTTCCTGATAAAATAAAAATAGAAAAATATTAGCTGCTGCAGTAAATGGTCGTTTAAGGCGTTTTTTGAGGTATAATGAAAACGGTTAATCCTTTTCTGTGGAAAACTGACAAAGTTTACCTCTTTCTTTGCTATCTTCAATATTGATGGGCTAGTGAATCTGAGGTATATATGTAGGGAGGAGTAAATACAAGAAGTTGTAGATAGCATGTCAAGAATAGGCCTTTCTAACATTGATCTCCTGATAAAGACGATTCCGGGAAATTTGTATAGTAATTACATCATACCTAGAAGAATGGTAATCTGAGTTAAAATTGGGAACTCTAGAATTTGGAATTGTGAACTCTCGTTTTCCTATTCCATAGTTTTGGGGTGCAGGACTTGGAGAAATTAACCTTAAGATGTGAGTTTTGATAGGGATTGTTGCATAAAGTAGGGACTACAGTTAGGAGAAAATTTCGGTGGTCGAATATGGTGCTTTTGTCTGACTGAATCTTGTGGTGACTTTTGCAGATTTTAGACTTGTCATAACTGAATTGAGAAGATTTTTATAGACTCAGATTTATTTATCTTTAATTTAATATAGAAGTCAAGAAGATATGTCATTAGACGAGGTAAATAATTTTTTATGGTTTGGAGCATATTCATTTTTGCCTGCTCTAAGTTCAGTTTCTGCATAGTGAATTGCTCTAAGCGCCATTGAACGAGATATTCGGTCTTTAATTCTGCTTGAAGTACATCTGATCGCTTTTGATGTTTAGTTCTGATTATGATTCTGTGAGAAGATTTCTATTGTAAAATAAAATCGGTTGATGTCCTCCAAATATTTTTGAAAAAAACACAAGGCTAGTGCAGATAAATAAGCTATTTTGGGACACGTGCCAATTCTTTCCTCAGCTATGTTGCATCTGGCTTGGTTTGTCTGTTTGAGAGTGTTTTGGGTTGGGGAAGATGAAATCCCAAGATTAATGCATGTAAGTTGATTAATATATTACCTATTCTAGATGCTACGTGTCTGGGATTTGAGAAAAGATTATGGGGAAGGCATGCATTGATGCTTTAAATTTTATTACAAGTCACATATTCAGTGAGATTTCTTCAAAATTGGGGCAAAAATGCTTTATTTGGGTGTGAATTGTTTAGAAAAATGAAGACCTTTTCTGAAAACACAACATGAAGTTGTTTAGCATGTAATAATTTTCTGCAGCCTATTTAAATATTTCTCTTCTCTTGCAGTTAAAATTACATTAATCATACAAAATGTTCGACTGCGGTCCGAAGACTTATATCACTGGACAGCGGACAAGTTTGTAAGGTATACTAATTTTCCTTATGTATTAGGAAATAAAAGTTCTTTCTTTTGCTGCCTTCACTAATGGACTGCTTGAAGGAAGAGGAAGGTACAGTATTTTAAGATGTAACAACAGTTAGATGCTAGAATTATTGGAACTCGATTACTTGAGTAAACTAAATTCCTGAAATTCGAGCAATATTGGCTGTCCGTGCAAAATTATAGTACAGTAGCTACATTTTCTCATTGCTGCAAATGACAAAACATTAGATGTCGTTTTTATTGGTCTCTTCTATTTAACATGTGGCTGAGGGATTTTTTTGCGTTAAGGTTGGACGACCTGGACTCCAGACTGTCATCCCCTTCGTCGTCAGTTCCAACAAACAAATGTGGCTTTGGTATTGATGGCTTGGGACGTGTAATCATTCAACTCATGCTCAATCAAAATCCTTTAAGAGAGGAATGAGAAAAGGGTCTCAAGGACTAAAATCTATTGGTCGGTCCCTTGGATTTGGGGTCTCTCGAGCGGTATTTCCGGAAGACCTCAAAGTGTCTGAGAAAAAGATATTTGACCCCCAAGACAAACTTCTTACAATTTGGAATAAGCTTTTTGTAATGTCGTGTATTCTGGGTGTATCTGTGGATCCCCTGTTTTTCTTTCTTCCAGTTCTTAACAAGTCATCAAATTGCCTAGACATAGATAGAAAGTTGGCTATTACGGCTACGACACTGCGTACTATTGTTGATGCTTTCTATCTTATTCACATGGCTCTCCAATTCCGAACTGCTTATATTGCCCCATCATCTCGGGTCTTTGGACGAGGTGAACTTGTAATAGACCCTGCACAGATTGCTAAACGATACCTGAAGTGCTATTTTATCATTGATTTCCTCGCAGTGCTTCCCCTCCCACAGGTTCGAGAAAATTATGTAGTTGCATGTGTTTTAAATGTTGTTTACAACATTTTTTATGTTTTTTATATTTTCCATTTAACATTAATGACTTTTTATCAATATTTTCTTTGACATTCATATGTATCTTATTGCTAATGTCCATGGTTTTTAAGCACGCAAAAATATGATGCAACATTCAAGATAATGATTTTATCAGCAACATAAACATATTTATAGAAATATATCATTCTTTCCTTCGTGGTTCCGCCTGGTGAATGGGGAGGATGAGAGTAATTATTATTATTATTTTTTTAAAAAAAAACAATGGTCCTTTTGGATTTAGTTGGTGGAGGTTGAAACATTTGATCGAACATCTACTTGCCATTTTGGATTTTGGGAAAGTTTTAGTCTTTTCTAGAGCAGAATTATTTACAGACACAACATCCTTAAGAGCTCTTTTGCAATGGGAGAATAATGCAAAATACTTGTTGCTTTCCTTTATCCTATTTTGTTCTCATTTTGATTTCCTAGTTGTACTCAAGAACAGAACTTTTAGTAAAATGCATGAATCATTGCACAGGTATTGGAAGATCTACAGCCATTAAACTTTCTGTATGGCTCTGCCTTTCAGTTTTTCATTGAACATGAGTTTTATGTCTTGTATCTTTGTTTGGTCAACAACTATTCTTTGATTTGTGCAGATTGTTGTGTGGAGATTTCTGCAGAGGTCAAAAGGCTCAGATGTACTGGCTACAAAACAAGCACTATTTTTTATCATTTTGCTTCAGTATATTCCTAGATTTGCCCGAATTTTGCCGCTAACATCGGAATTGAAAAGAACTTCTGGTGTCTTTGCTGAAACTGCGTGGGCTGGTGCAGTGTCCTATTTGCTGTTATACATGCTTGCCAGTCATGTAAGCTTCTGTTTAAATTATTGGACAGCGTACAACGGCATTTTGCATGGTTGGTTTTTAGAGTGCCTCAGGAATTATGTTGACATTATATATGGTGAAAAAACATTTTGCTTCTAAATTTGCTGGTACTGGTCACTGTTTACATCTCATAACATGCTTACTTATGTTGGTCTATGAAATGTCATGGGTGCTGCTTTTTCATGATAAATATTTATTGAGACGCCATATTTCCGGATTTGTTCTTTGCAGATAGTTGGGGCACTCTGGTACATATTATCTGTGGAACGTAATGATACGTGCTGGCAGAGAGCTTGTAAACGCAGTGGAAGGTGTAACACGGATTTCTTGTATTATGGGAACCAAAAGATGAATGGTTACAATATCTGGAGCAACATTAGTGATTCAGTCTTGAGCTTAGCTTGCCCTGTGGATGATGATAACAATCCACCATTTGATTTTGGAATCTTCAGGCAGGCTTTGGAATCTGGGATAGTTTCATCCAAAACATTCTTGTCTAAATATTGTTACTGTCTGTGGTGGGGGCTGCAGAATTTGAGGTAAGTTTATGTCATTTCAATTTCCGTTACTGTGCTTCCTATTGTTGATGAAAATTCTTGGTATACAAATATTCTTTCTTGTATGTGGGCTTTATATTTTGCTTAAGAGAAAGTGGCAGGACAATTTTCCCTAATAGTCTATGAACTTCTGTTGGCATTATTTTGGAGAAGTGATAAGGTATGTTTCACCTATATGGTGGTAGAACTATGTTAAAACCTTATACCATTGAGAAACTGCAATCTGGAGGGTTCCATCAAGCATCCCAGGGTTGTCTTATGTATCAAAAAGTGATGAACTAATTAAAAAGCTCATCTTGTTGTCTACAGAAAGCAAAAACTCCAAATGATGTCAAATTACAATGTCTATTGTGACATAAAAGATACGAAAATTGACTTGGTTTTTTGGTCGAGTCACAACCTTTGTATCTGTATAATTGACTTAAAGATATCAAGTCCCTAAGTTACAAGTGTTGAAATATCTAAATTCTTTCCGGCTTCCTCGTGGGTATTTCTTGTTCAGCGATTTTTCTTTCTTGTGTTGGGCTTTCTTTTTTAATTAGGATAAAGTGATAGCACAATCTTCTGTACAAGTTTCTGGATTTCTGTTGGCATTATTTCGGAGATGGGGTATGTTCACCTGTATAGTGGTAACTGCAAATCAAGAGGGTTCTATTAAGTATCCCAGGATTGCCTTCTATATCAAAAAGTGATGAACTAAATAAATCTCAGCTCACTATTGTTTGCTGAAAGGAAAGGATTTTCAGATGATGTATAATCACAGTATCTGTTGTGACATCAAAGATATGATAATAGAATTGGTATTTGATAAAATCACAGAGCTCATGCCCCTAGAATTGACTTAGAGATGTGAATCCCTATGTTTCCAGTATTGCATATTTAGTTTTGTGATCAAATTGTCTCTTCATGGTTATCAAAAAATTGGCGACTATAATAGCTCGTTATATTTTATCACGATATTTTTCCATTTGCTTTATTGTTTTAAATAAGCCTTGTGCTGTCACTATTGCTGTGGTTATATGGTTTGGGATTCGGAGTGTTAAGGCTTGGTAATAACCTTGTGGGTTTACTTAATGAGTACCATATCCTTTTGCCTGATCTTTCTCCAATGCTCTAAGCCATGCTAACTTTTTATCTATATCTATCGCTATGCACACGTGAATGCATTTCGTGGATCATGAAAATGTCGATAATGCAAGTCATATATTGCAACTCACCTCTGAATGGAACTTGCCACCAGCACTTAAAGTGTTCGTCTTTCTTCTTATTGCAGTACACTTGGACAAGGACTTCAAACCAGCACTTACCCTGGAGAGTCTATATTCAGCATCGCACTTGCCATCTTTGGGCTCATTCTCTTTGCTCTCTTAATTGGAAATATGCAGGTAACAAAGTAACATTACCATCTTTTACATTTGTTCATGTATTTCTTTTTCATTTTTTTATTCTTTTTTTGCCATTTTTTCCTATTACGATTATGTTGTTGTTGTTATTATTATTATTAGGTATAATTACAAAAAAAAACCGAGGTTTGGTCTTGTAACAAGAATTCCAGAATTTTCGAAAATCACGAAAAACCCTTTTGAGGTTTGATTCCGTCTTACATTTTCCCCCTTCAAAAGCAAAAAACATTTCAAAAAACCCAGACTTTTGTAGAAATATTACATTTACCCCCTTAAATTTAAGACAAAATCAAACAAACCTCAAGGAGATTTTTGTAATTTTCAAGAACCTTCCAAAAGCTCAGGCTTTTTTTTTTTTTTTTAATTATCCCTTATTATTCTTATTACTATTATTATTATCTTCTTCTTTTTTTTTTTTTTTTTGTTACTGTTACTTTGGTTTGAATCAAATTCATGATTCTTCTTCCCCCCATGGCATTGAGTGAATTGACAAACTATTAATTGAGGCACTCCTGTAAAGGAGATCATTTGGTGCTTGACATGTAGGACATGAGCAAAGCTTGTACACAGTGCCAAATCATAAATACAGCTCTGAGAAACTAGAATTGAAATAATGGGACATAAACGATGTGCATCAGAAGACCTTCTTGTTTGGGATGCTAGTTTTGTGGGTTAAACTTGTGTAAAAATACAATAGAGCATAATGCTGTCTATGGAATTGGAACATAATTCTTTTAATGTTTCTCTTTATATCGTTTTAAGTTTTTTCATGCACACAAAGAGACAATTGTATGTTCAAATATAGTACTCACGCGTTTATATGTGTGTGATTGTGCATTGTCGTGTCTTAATGTGTCCTGATTTCCACAAATTGCTTTATCCCGAGTCAAAATCATGTCAACTCTCTTTTGCTCTTCATCTTTTTCAGCAAAATTTTCTTTTTCTCCAACTAAATTTACAGCTGCTTTTCCAATTTATGCGTATACTTCCAAAAATGGGACTAAAAGAAGAAATGGATTCACTTGTAAAATGACTCCATCATAACTGAATTTACCTTATCCCAGTGCCTGATTTTTTTTTTCTTATTGGGTGCTTTTGCTGTTGCCACAGACATACCTTCAATCACTTACTATTCGACTTGAAGAGATGAGAGTTAAAAGGCGTGACTCGAGCAGTGGATGCATCATCGCTTGCTCCCACCGGATCTGAGGGATCGGGTTAGGCGTTATGATCAGTACAAGTGGTTAGAAACACGTGGAGTGGATGAAGAAAGTTTGTTCAGAGTCTGCCCAAAGATCTCAGAAGAGACATAAAACGTCATCTTTGTCTGGCTTTGGTCAAGAGGGTAAATTATTTACCCAGAGTTTGCTGCTTCTTGCTTTTAAGTTTTGTATTAGACTATTAGTTACAAAAATTTCCCTTGAGGATTAGTCTAGTTACATAAAATGTCCTTTAGGATTAGTCTAATTACAAAAAACTGAATTATCTTTCAAAATTACAAATTGCACCATAAATAGGGGTGTTATTTGTTAAGAAAATACAAACCGGTGTATATAATACCTTAAGGATTCCATCCGTCGTTTAACTGGTGTCCCCCAGGGTCCCTCATCTGAGATCCCTGGGGAAGAGGGATATTTGTGATTTTGGAAAATATTTGGGTTTTCTTGTAATTAGGCCAAACCCAAGGGTAGTTTTGTATTCATCCCTAATTAATATCAGCATTGATCTTTGGGATAATTACCAAAACATACTGGGGTTCGAGTTAATTACAAAAAAATCCAAAGATTTTTTGAAAATTGCAAATACCCCCTTGAGGTTTGATCCATCTTACATTTTCCTCCTTCATAAGAAAAAAGTATTTCGAAACCCCCCTGACATTTATAAAATATTACAATTATCCCCTTACACTTAGAACAAAATCAAACCTGAGTGTTTTTTTCTTTTTTGTAATTTTGAAACATCTCTAGGTATTTTGTAATTAGCCCAAACCTCAGGGGTGTTTTTGTAATTATCCCGTAGGCTTTTGCTTTATGCATCTTTACACCAATGCCTTTCAACTACTGTATCGAGTTGACTATTAGTGATCAACAATTTTCGCAGGTCCCACTATTTGAGAACATGGATGAGAGATTACTCGACGCCATTTGTGAGAGGCTGAAACCATGTTTGTACACAGAAAACACCTACATCGTCCGAGAAGGCGATCCAGTCGACGAGATGATATTCTCATACGCGCCGTCTCGAGAGCGTGACAACCGACGGCGGAAGAAGTGGTTTTTTCAACCGCAGTTTACTAAAAGAAGGCGATTTTTGTGGCGAGGAGCTCCTAACATGGGCACTAGACCCAAAATCGGGTTCTAATCTCCCATCTTCAACTCGAACGGTCAAGGCTCTAACAGAAGTCGAAGCTTTCGCCCTAACTGCCGACGAATTGAAATTTGTCGCCAGCCAATTCAGACGGCTACACAGCCGACAGGTCCAACACACCTTCCGTTTCTACTCACAACAGTGGCGCACTTGGGCCGCGTGCTTTATTCAAGCGGCTTGGCGCCGTTATTCGAAAAGGAAAATATTGGAGATGAGGAGGAAAGAAGAAGAAGAAGCAGAAGGGTTAGCCGGGGCGAGCGGCAATGCTGGTGGAGGTTCGTATAGTATCGGCGCAACTTTCTTGGCGTCTAGGTTTGCCGCGAACGCTCTGCGTGGGGTCCACAGAAACCGGAATCTTAAGAGTGCGAGGAGTTGGTGAAACTGCAAAAGCCACCGGAGCCGGATTTTACTGCCGATGCAGATTAACCGTATTCTAACTCGGTTTTTTGTTGACTTTTAAATTGATCTTGGGAGGTCCTAAGGTTGAAAATATATGTACTATAATTGAGTGCTGATGTTTTGTGACGAAGGGATACGATGATATTCTGTAACTATATATATTCCTGGTTTGAAATCTATCTTTTTTTAAGGAATCTTGTAAAGATTAATCTTCTTGATGTCGGTTTATATAGCTTCTATTTCTGTTTTGTGTTGCATCTTGTATTTCAGAAAATATATCCACGAAATGTATATATATTTTTTAACTATACACTATAAATAAGTTAGTATGTAATGTACCACGTATATATAATATAAAATAAAATAGTAGATGCCACGTAAAAATGGAGTGAATGGTATGAGTTGCCCTCTTGTTACATTTGACATTAACTTGGACTCTGAATGACTTATGAACACAATTGTGAAGAAACTGCATTTTTTAGTACCATTGGGAGAAAATAGGGGAACGAACACATATACTCATATAAGATCGAATTCGGGTCTATCACCCTGACAACACAAATTTCCATCACTGAAGTACAATGTTGATTACAAAGAAACTGCATTTCACACATGGTTTTGGGTTTTTGCATTTTTGCTGAATTAATCAAGGGACTGAGGAGGTTGATGGGGACGAGGTTGTCTAGATTGATTAGTTTTCGTTACTTCTCAAGAAATTAAGCATATTTCGCCCAAGTCGCCTTTGGGGGAAATTCATTTTCATCCGTGGGGTTTCAAACATACTTGCATGTCATCCCAGAATTCCTATATTTGTCTTTGGCCTCAGTCTTCCAGCCAAAAAGGTTATTTAGTATTTCAAAATATACTAAAAAATGTAAAAGGGTTTATGAGGTTTTAAATATTGTTGATTCGTTTTTTTTTTTTCTAAACGTATTTGGATTTAGGGCCTGGGGTTGTTCCAGGAAAAATGTGATGTTTAAGTCTTCAAAAGAATTCTAGAAATCCAAAAGGACTTAAGAATGGAGAAAAAACTATGTGCCTTAAAAATAAGACAGTTTGGAGACGAGAGAAACTATTTATAGTTGGGACTTGGGCATCATAGACCTTGTATAATTAATAGGTTGAGTCTCATGGGTTAGCAGTTTAAGAACTATCACACTTTTGGGCTCTGTTTGATAATTGAGCCGTAACTGAATATTTAGATAATGGAGATTAGTTAGCAAATAATTAAAAAATTACCCTCATCAATGTGTATAAATTTTAATTGCTATACATTGATTAGGTTAAAAACTAAGTGTGCCTCCACCAGGCGGAGCTAGACTCATATCTTTGGGGAGCTAAATAATTTTGGGGGCTAAATCAATAAAAATAAATATTTAGTACTAAAAATAAATATTTTAAAATAAAATATACATATAAATATACATGTAAAAGATTTTTGCATCCGTCCCAAGTCCGAGACAAGAGGAGATATTTATAGTCGGGACTTGGACCTCACAGATCTCGTATAATGAATTGGGCCTCATGGTTCAACGGTTCAAGAAGTATTATACTTTTGGGTCCAATTTGATAATTAAGCCATAATTGAATATTTAAATAATTGAGATTAATTAGCAAATAATTTCTAATTTAATTTGAAAGAATTATATTTAAATGGAGTACATTATATATAATATTTTCAATTAAGATATAAAATTAATAGTGATCAGTACACTGAGTAGATTGGATTTCGATTAAAAAGTCAAAATGGTAAAACTTATCCCAAATTGTTTTAGAATTTGATTATTATTTTCGATCTCAACCATTACCATTCCTCATGATCAGTAATGGATCATCTGGCATATGGAAGGGCTGTTTATTAAAAATGAGTTACCAAATACGAACAATTCATTAATTTTAGATGAAAAATAATAGTTGATAGTATATATATACAGTATACTATATATATATAGAATGATCTATTATATGCATGGTCATCATATATGTACTTATCTCAGACCAACAAAAAAAGCAATATGCATGAGATTTTGGAAATAATTATAAAATTATTAACGCCGTTACTTTAATTAAACAAGTTCACCGACATCTATCTATATATATATGTGGCGCAGATTGAAATAAATAAACATCAGCGATCAAAAAAAAATCTATCAACCCTAATTCTCTCTCTGGATTCATTTAACCGTTCTTTCTTGATCAGCTCGCGCGATCTCAACAACAATGGAGAACCAATATTATTCCTACATGAAGACTCATTATAATCCCTTCGATCATGATATTCAGACACCCGCCATGATTAATCATCCCACAGACGACGTTCCTGTACAAAATTATTCAAATACTGAAAAGATGAGTGATGAAGAATACTTGAAGATGTTGCCAGTGGGATTCGTATTTCAACCAACAGATGAAGAACTTATCGTTCAATACTTGATGAAGAAGCTCAAAAATGAGCCGTTGCCCCCCAACAAGATCTATCCCGTTAACTTGTATGATTTCAGCCCAGACCGGCCGTCTCGTCGGTACGTACGTAAGATTAATTCATTATTAATCAAGTTTATATATATCGGTCGCCTTAATTTGTTTTTTCTTGATATTAGTTTCATTTGATTCTGGTTCTTGCATGCATGGTCCTAATTCATTGTGATGATCTATAAAGATTTATCGCATGCTCGCGGTTCTTGGACGTTCTTGGTTCTTGGCGCCTACTCATTCCCTACACCATTTCTAATCCTTATCGAGTCAATATATTCTATTCATATTCGCCTCATTTACAGAATATTCTTATTCGAATTCTTTTAATATTCAAATACAAAAACTGATAGGAACAATCTTAAAGGCACTAATCTCATTGGCCCCAATACTTGGTTTATTAAAGAGGTTGTCAACTATCCCACAAATATATTCGAATATATTTCAAATATGAATAATAATCAGTTTTATTGTATTTGAATATTAAAAGATTTCGAATAAGAATATTCTGTAAATGATGAATACGAATAAAATATATTTATATTTGGCTCGATTTGATTCGTTTTACACCCCTAGTTGGAGGCTTAGGGCTATAATGTTTTACAGAGTTCAGAAGGAGAAGAAGAAACAATGTGGAAAACAGAGGGGGACTTAAATGGAGTAGGAATAGACAAATGATGAAACTTTGCTAGAGAAGCTGGTTTGACCGGCGCCCAAAAAAAAAATCAATTTGTGTAGGCGCTAATTGAGTTTTTTAAAGAGGTTGTCAAATATCCTACAAATGTAATTTTGTTGAGTATTTACAATATTCAGTCAAATTAATCTTATTTATGTGTGTTTACACGTGCATTTTTTCTTCTTTAGTTTTCTTTTTTTCTTGCTTCTTGCTTGTCCAATAAATTTAATTAATTTCTTCTTGTCACTCGCGTTATAGATACACAGGTTTATTATTTGATGATGTTTTATTTATATGTTTAAAAGAATAAATCATGAAATATTCATCCTATTACTTTAAATTTTATTATGTACGTGCTTTTATAATTTAAAAAATGATGTTCATCATGTAATTAGGATTTTTTTCCCTAATTACTCCAAACCTCATGGGTAGTTTTTTTGTAATTAATCCCTTATTAATATCAAGTATCACAGTGTATATTAATTTGTTCTTCCTAGTCTTTTTGCAATTTAGTCATTAACAATAAATCCTCTATTTCTCCTACAGATATATTTGGAGAAAATGAATTGTACATGTTTACTAAGAGGAAGAAAATAAGTACCAATGGCATGCAAATAGACAGAAAGACCCCAAATGGATATTTGAAGTCCACCACTGGTGATAAACCCATCAAACATCATGGAGAGGAAGTTGGATAATGTAAGGCTTTGGTTTATTATACAAGGATAAATCTTCGAAAGATAAGAAGACCAATTGGATTATGCATGAATACACGCTACGGACTCCCGCTGATGCTGAAAAGGTGCGCGTATAAGTTTATATATGTATGTGTCTTATTTTTATTGTATTTTTATATAAAATTGACCATGACTTTGTTGCAAATTTATATATTACTACAGATACAAAATACTTTGGTTCTTTGCCGAATCCATAAAAACAAAAAAAGCTATAAATCAAGGGATGAAGAAGTTGCCGAGGATGCATGATGCAAAGAGTTATTTTGATAATTTGGATGATCTCAAGAATAGATTTATGAATATGGAATTTCCACCGTTAGGATATGCAAGTAGTCTACTTCATTAATAGATAGGAAATTTTTAGATTAGAAAATATATGTAAAGTTAAGTTAGATTTAGTTTAAATTTTCTTCACTTTTTGTTGAAATTAGAGGTCAGGCCTAGTCCCCCTCCTATTAATATGTAAGTATATTTTTGAAGTCAATAAACAGGTAGGGGTCTATGCCAAACCCCCCGCCTAGGCACAGGCGGCATTATTTATGGTCTTAATAGTTATTTTTCTTCAATATTGATTTGTCCAAATAAACAATATGTTGATCCCTTTGTAACAATATAATACTGATCCCAGTTATAAGACAATTATCATTACTTAAATGGTAAAGTTATCGTTTTACATATCATATTTATTGCCCTAATCATTAGTTTTTCTTCAATGTTCCTTCTTGGGAATAATTACTCTCCTTTTAAATTATCCACATTATATCTTTCTTGTCAAATCTAAAAAAAGCAATATAACCTTATTGGAGTTTACATTATTTAGTTAATGATTGATCCCAACCATCCAATACGATGTGGATTTGTGAACTTTAGCGAAAGACAAAAGTTCGGGCATCTTTTCAGCTCGGCCCAAGCCCGTCCGACTTTTGCGAAATTTCAGGCTGGGTCGAGCCGGCCCGATTTTGGTCGGGCCACAAAATCACCTGGCCCCAGCCCATGTATAAGAAAAATTCGGGTCGGCCTAAAAACTACAGCCCAGCCTAGCCCAAATTTCGGGCTGACTGGGCTGGTCCACTGGCCGGGTTGAATTTTGCCACCTCTATTTCCACCGGACCTTGTTGTTAATGTTGTACATTGTTTACGGCATATATAGTACATTATTAGTAGTCGTCTCGTATGATTTATTGGAGTTTTATTAAATGATGGATTTAAGTTTTATTTGAATTTTTTTATATGCAATATGTAATATGTTATTATGTACATTTTTATAATTTACATAGGCAAATTAAATGAGTGTGGTGAAATTTTAAAATAGAACAAAATTATGTAAATGTTTCATTTCTCTTTCCTTTTCTATGTTACAATTTGTCTCTTTCCCTATCTTATCTTTTGGTTTTAACACACTACAAAACATATTTCAGTTTAAAGACAAAATTTACTGATTTTGTCACTAAATTTTTTACGGTTACCTAACTACCATATATTGACATATTAAAAAAATATTATTTTTCCTAAACTATACCAAACAATTATTATAACAACATTTTTTAAATTTACCGACAGAAATATTTTAGGTATTTACTAACTGTTTTAAATTTTGTTGGTAACTATTTACCTCAACGAATTTATGTACAATTTACAGTTACCATAATACTTACCTATAGATTTTTTGGTAGGTAAAATTATTTTTCTCTTGCCGTGACAAATAAGATTTAAATATATTTTTGATATATGTGAATTTAAATAAATCTTCATATAATATTAAAAATAAGCAAGTTTACTAATTCATTCATAAATATTAGTTTAAAATGTTAATTTGCTAATTTAGTTTATATATTATTTTTTTAAAAAAATCAGCCTTCCTGAAAGAGTTGCCAAATGATCAATTAATACATATAAGGGATGAACTAAAAAAACAAAAGAAATTTTATTTGAAGGGAAAAAAACAAAAGATAATTAGAAGATAATAAAACACTACTTTTACACTTTTGAAGCTTCTTTCAAAATGATTGGGAAAACAAAATAATTGCAGTGGATTAAGGATAATCTATTTGATTCCTTATTAATCGTTGAATTATAAACAATTCTACAAACTCATTTAATTTTAAAACAGTAAATAAATTATACACAAGGGATACGGAGGGTACCCACCCATTTAAGGGAATTCATACTCGAACCCTATAAAATTTATACCACTCGTACATGCAGGGCCACTCCTAATGTAAGTCGAGTGAATCAGTTGTTAGAAATTTGGTTTTGATAAAGTGGGTGTTGGCCCGACTTTGACCAAATTTTCGGTGGCTAAGAATTTAATTCTGGAGGAATTAAATTGTGAATTGTTAATCTACTTTTCGAGTAGATGTTCGTAGTATTTTTATTTCTCAAAACTGAATTTCGGTGATTAGTGAAAAATTAATACACGAAGTTGGCCACGCGAATGAGCATAGTTTATCCTAGTATAAATTCTAGAAGGTCTTATTGGTTGGATATACTATAACACAAGTTTATGATCACAAATGGGCCTTGGACCGGACCGACCCTTTGGGCTCAGGTTTAGGTTTAGTTAGTTTTGTAACTTGAAAATGGGCTTGGCCCAAAATTCAAGTAATTGTTGGGCCTGATGAATCTAGACATTGGAGGTGTCCAGGTTCATGTGTGGATGAATCTGATATTGGAGGTGTGCAGGTTCATGTGTCTTTGGAGTTTGTAACTCCTCGTGGTGGTCATAAGAAGAGGTTTTAACTCATGGGAGTTACATATGATGTTAATGCCCACTCTCTTTTTAGCTTTAATTCCCTACAAGTGTTGGAAATGATGGCCTATATGTCTTAGGCGTTTCTTTCGCTTGAGGGGGTTAGAAGGAAGAGATGAAGTCGAGATATACGTAAAAATCGCATATCTCTGCATATTCTTCAAGTGTTGGTAAAATTGTCATAACTTTTCGAAGAACATTTTCAAGAACACTTCCTTCTGCACTCGTGTCCATCAGCCAGTTCTCGCATCTTCGAGTTCGAAAGGTGCCTTTGTGTCAGTGGTGCTACTGTACACAAAGGAGGTTAAGTCATTTTATCTTTGGGGACATTACATTAAACCGTGAGCACTAGCCGGGATGTATTTGTCTTGCGGATAGAGTTCTACTCGACTCGACTTTTGTTTTTCAAGTTCTGTTAGATTCATGCTTCTGGAGTTGGAATCCATTCAAGAATTGTAAGAGTTAGGTTTTACATTTTCTTGTAATTTTCCTTTTCTGTTTTGTAAGCCATCTTGAAGGCTTTTCCCGTTGTAATCATGTAATATTTCCAATAATCGCAAGACAAATATTGTACCTTCACGATGGCAAGGAGAAACAGAGCCTTAGCTTGGAGATGAATCTGACAGAAGACCTTTCAGATGATGCTGGAATTGTTGTTGTTGCTAAAAACGCATTGCGTTTGGAGTATGGGGCTATGATGGTGATTTCCTATGCCGTGATGACTTTGTCCTTAACGGACGTAGTGGTACATTTTACTATATATATTGTGTGGTTTGAATTGAGGATGTTTTTCCAAAAGGTTCATGGTTTTGAAAAGAAATACGAAATGAGGATGTGATTTCCAAGAGGTTCGTTATTTCTAGTTTTTTGGATTGAGAAATGGATTATTCCAAGAATCCAAAAATGTGTTGAAACTAGTCTAAAAGCTTCAACTGATCCCGCATGATATTCGTGCTGAAGGGATGTGATTTAAATGAAACATTCCAAATGGTTTACATCGTTAAGATGTTGTTACCATGTTGGAAAATTTTCATGAATTCCTAAATGCATAACTGGAAGGAATTTGGATTAGTGGCCTGATTGTTCGATTGGAAATCGAGGAAAGCAATCGAGGGCCTGAAGCTAAATCCATGAAAGTCTTGGTAGAGACTTGAGAAAATTGTGTTGGAATACTTTTTAAGAATTCTAACGGATCCAGCGATTGTGGGGGTATGACCACACTTTCTGTCTCAATTTTGGCTTTCGAGCTTCAGTTGCAGATTTAAGTGTTGCATAAAGTGTTGTCGGAGGTGTTGTAACACCAAAAGCGACATTGTACCACAGTTGCAGAAAGTGTTGTCTGAGGTGTTGGAACACCAGAAACAGACAGTGAACGACATTTGCAGGAAATGTTGCCAAAGTGTTGTAACAACTAAGGCAGTTTCAAAACCAAGTGTGAGGTCTGAAGTATTGATGAAGGTGTGACAACATATAAGGTCACACTCGCTGTAAAGTGGTTCGAACAGAATTGTCGGAACAAGGTTCTGAAATTTGTTTGAACGAGGTTCTAATAATATTGTTGGAACGAGGTTCTAATGGTTTTAGAGCAGCGGAAAGCATTCTAATGCTAATGAAATGACCATGAGCTGTGTAAGTTCTGGGGTAATCCGAAGTTGAACAAAGAAACTCAGAATATATGGGGGAAAGCTATTTTAACGGCGAACCACATATTAAATAAAATCCCACTTAAAAGGAAAGATAAGATTCCTTACAAATTGTGGAAAATCGTAAGCCTTCTTATAAATACCTTAAAGTGTGGGGTGCTTGGCTAAGGTTTCAATACCTGAACCAAAACATGTGAAAATCGATCCGAAAACGGTCGATTATGATTTTATCGGTTATACACTTAACAATAGTGCTTATCGTTTTATGGTACATAAGTTAGAAAATCTGGAAATGAAAGTTGGTACCATAATTGAGTCAAGGAATGATATATTCTTTGATAGTATTTATCCTTATAAAGAAAGGATAGATGGAAGTCTAAAGAAAAGACTGTATTCAAATGTTGCTGGAGATGTGACTTCTGGCGTTATCACATCTGGAACAGCTGCAGATGTTACTGTAGATGTTGTTGAAGGTGCTGCTTCGGATGTTATAACATCTGGAACGACATCTGCTGTCACATTTGACAGACCAGTTAGTTCAATACCGAGTGGTGAAGAACTGAGACGGAGTAAGAGGCCAAAGGTGGTTAAGTCCTTTGGACCTGACTTTCTAACATTAATGTTAGATGGTGAGCCAAACTCGATTAAAGAGGCTCTAAGTAGTCCAGATGGTCCGCTCTGGCAAGAAGCTATCATAGTGAAATTGAGTCCATTCTGCAAAACCTTACGTGGGAGTTGGTTGATCTCCCTACTGGTCATAAACCTTTAGGATGTAAGTGGATCCTAAAGAAGTATAAAACAAATGGAACTATTGATAAGTATAAAGCACGACTTGTAGCCAAAGGCTTTAAACAAAAAGAAGGGTATGACTTCTTTGACACTTATTCTCCAGTAACGAGGATTGCGTCTATTTGGGTGCTTCTCGCGATTGCTGCTTTGCACAATCTAGAGATTCATTAGATGGATGTCAAGATGGCATTTCTGAATGGAGAGATAGATGCTGAAATCTATATGGAACAACCTGAAGGGTTTGTTGCACCCGATCAAGAAAAGAAGGTGTGCAAGTTGATAAGATCCTGTATGGACTGAAACAAGCTCCAAAACAATGGCATCTTAAGTTTGACAACACGATGTTGTCAAATGGGTTTAAAATCAACTTATATGTCTAAAGGACATCGGAAGCATTTGTCATAGTTTGTCTATACGTAGACGGATTTGTTAATCATGGGCAGTAGTCATGATGTTATCATGGACACGAAATGAATGTTAAAGAGAAACTTTGACATAAAGGATATGGGAACTCGGGCGATGTGATCCGGGGATAAAAATCAAAGAACTCATGATGGAATTATCTTGTCACAATCCCCCTATGTGGAGAAAGTGCTCAAGAAATTCAATGCTTTTGATTCTGACTCAAAGACGCCCATTGATTTAAGTGTAAATCAAGGTTGCTAATGAAGCGAACCGCTGGGCTCGATGGAATACTCACGCATTATAGGCGCTTTGATGTACATCACAAATTGTACACGCCCGACTTGGCCTACCCTGTAAATATGTTGAGTAGGTTCATGAGCAATCCAAGCCACGAGCATTGGAAAGCGTTAACCAATGCGTTAAAATACTTGAAATATACCTTTGAGTATGGGCTATACTACACGAGATATCCGGCTATACTTGAAGGGTATAGTGATGCTAGTTGGATTTTGGATTCGAAAGATTTTTATTCTACTAGTAGATACATATTCACCATTGGAGGTGGTGTGGAATCGTGGAAGTCCACGAAGCAAACATGTATAGCTCGGTCCACCATGGAATTTAAGTTTATAGCTTTGGACAAAGCTGGTGAAGAAGCAGAGTGGCTTCAACACTTTTTGGAAGATATTCCATGTTGGAGGAAGTCTGTGCTTCAGTGATGATTCACTGTGATAGCCAAGCAGCTATAGGAAGGGCGCAGAGCAATATGTATAATGGTAAGTCTAGACATATTCATTGGAGACATAATACCATTAGATAATTGATCTCAAATACCATTAGACATTGGAGGTGTCCAAGTTCATGTGTGGATGAATCTAGACATTGGAGGTGTCTAGGTTCATGTGTCTTTTGGAGTTTGTAACTCCTCAAGTGGTGGTCATAAGAAGAGGTTGTAACTCATGGGAGTTACATATGATGTTAATGCCCACTCTCTTTAGCTTTAATTCCCTACAAGTGTTGGAAATGATGGCCTATATAAGTTTTAGGCGTTTTGCTATTTTGAGGGGGTTAGAAGGAAGAGATGAAGTCAGTATACACAGAAAAATCGCATATCTCTGCATATTCTTCAAGTGTCGGTAAAAATGTCATAACTTTTCGAGAATATTTTCAAGAACACTTCCTTCTGCACTCGTGCCCAGCAACCAGTTCTCGCATCTTCGAGTTCGAAAGGTGCCTTTATGTCAGTGGTGCTACTGTACACAAAGGAGGTTAAACTGTTTTATCTTTGGGGACATTACGTCAAACCGTGAGCACTAGCCGGGACGTATTTCTCTTGCGGATAGAGTTCTACTCGACTCGACTTTTGTTTTCAAGTTCTGTCAGATTCATGCTTCTGGAGTTGGAATCCATTCAAGAATTGTAATAGTTAGGTTTTACATTTTCTTGTAATTTTCTTTTTCTGTTTTGTAAGCCATCTTGAAGGCTTTTCCCGTTGTAATCATGTAATATTTCCAACATCAGTTGACTTGATCCCGAAAACTTACAAAATTTCGGGGCCCAAATTTTTTGTATACCTTTTATACAATACATATATACAAAGAATACTTTTATCACAATGTTTAATGCTTGCCACTTTGAAATTTTACATCTCCAAGTGGGCTTGGGTTCGAATCCTTTTGGCTGGATATTTTTTTTTGTTGGTTCTCTTTTTATTTAGGTAAAAAAAATTAAGAGTTCCCCACCAAGAATGAAGGGCCCATTTTCCCTTTAGCATTGAGCCTTTTTAGGTTAACAAATTATCAATTTTAATATTCCTTGAGGGCCCAACATTAAATTTTTTCAATTTAAATAACTATTTGGATTTTTGAACATAGATGTCATATTTGTTTAACTATATTCGAACTGTTTTATATATTGCACATTATATTTTCTTTTAATGTTTTATTTTGTCTCTTAGTTTGTTAAAAAAGAGCTAAATTTTAAAGTTCGACTCAGGCCAAAAAATTGATAGGATCGACCTTGCATAAATGTCAAATCATTTGTTGATACCCGTATACTACCCGTACTTGCCCAAAACCTGTTCATTTTATATAAAAATTTATAATTATATTAATATTTAATTAACAATTTAAATGAGCATCCTACCAAGAACTAATTATTATATAACAATATGTCTAATATGTTAAATTCTTAATAAATATAACAATTAACCAATAAGTTCAACCAATAAGTTCCTCAAAACTGCAGAATCAAAATCAGTACGTCATTTAATTCATAAAACTAAATCAATAAACATGCAGTTACTGCAGAATCAAATTCAGTATTTAATTCATAAAACTACATAACTAAACATGTAGTTTTATCGAACTTGAAAAAGATAAAACAAGGTTGATATGATCACAATTCAAAGAAAGTAACAACTTCATATCTTCTTTGTACAAAATAAAAATTTATGTTGAGCTTCTAAGAACAAATATATAATGTAAGTTGAAAAAATATAAGTGGAAGTTACTAAGGCAAGCGAGTTGGGGTAGTGGGTATCCAATAAATCATACCATACCTGTATATAAATGAGTAGTAATTTCTGATCCCATACCGTCCCATATCCAAAAAAGATCACCTATATCTATCCCATTAGTATTTGGGCGGGTCGGTACCCGTATCTACCCGTCTCGTTGTCATTCCTATGGACAAGTAGATGTGGCAATTAGGCTGGGCTGGGCTGGGCTGGTCTGGTAATGGCCCACAGGGCGAGAGAGCAAAGATCCGACTAGGTCGAGTTGGCCCAAAATTCGTTCGAGCCAATATTCTCGTGGCTAGCCTGACCTATGTAGTGTATTTTGCTTCAAGCTAGCCAAACCAACAGAGCCATTAGGCCAGGCCGAATAGGCCAGATCTTTTTCGGGATCGCAAATTCATGGTCCAGTCTAGTCCTGTCGCTGGACCGATCGGGTCGGGTCCAAATATCCAGCTCTAGGGACAAGAAATACCACACTAGTAATTTAAGATATCTCAGATTCTCAGCCAACAACTAATCATGATTAATTATTTTGAAATAACATCACCCATCATATTACCAGTGATCCCAATCAACGGTGGTCATCGAATCATCTTTCCATGTGCAAAGCTAAACTGTCAACTCCTACCTCTCTCTCTCTCTCTCTCTCTCTCTCTCTCTCTCTCTCTCTAATTGGATTCTTACTTTCTTCCAGCTTCCTCCTCTTCTGCATTGTTCTTCAATCCTTACACCCATACAGACACACACACATATATCTAATATACACAAATATATCAGTTTTGACTCGCTTATAGATATATATATGAGAGAGAGAGTGGGAGGGGGATTTGCATTGGCTTGTGGATCTAGATCTTCAATTCTTGGATCTTCTGAGAGTTTGAGTGAGTAGAGAAATATGGAAGTCGTGAGAAGGCCTCAGACGATTTTGTTAGAAGTAACTTGCAATTCCAAAGTTAGAAAAATTGAGCAGGGGCACAGATTGAATTATGTGGTCAACAAAATGATTAGGAGCTTTTTGGAAAGTCAACAAGTGTATTTCAAATTTTCCATATTATTAAGTGGAGAAATCCAAGTGATTTACTGGTAATGAGATGCTACCCAAATGGGTACGACCTAATTCTCTTGTGATTTTGCCAAGTGTCCCATTATGACATATGATGTGAATTTTTCCGGAATAAAAAATCAAAATAGGACACATGTCACAATCACAAGAGAATTGAGTTCTACCCACTTTGGTAAAATCTACTTACCCATGATTTACATTCAGAAAATAAAACCGTGTAGCATCAGAAATGAGTTGGAGAATTACATTCACTTGGAGAAATGGAAAGATGGTTAACCACTTTAATGCAAGGTTTAGTTGGTCTGCCATCATGCATATATATAAAGGGAAGATAAAAAGTAAAATAAGGGAAATAAAAATATTAGAGAGGAAAAAGTTAGACCAGATTATAAAGATTTGAGTGATATATTCCAAAGGCTTTAGTGTATAAGCTTTGGAATAATTTTGTAATTCTTGCAATTCAATTAATAGCTTTTTGTTTCGATACCACAATTGGTCTGATATCCACTCTCTTATTCTAAAATAGCTCCCATTATTAACAATGTGTTAGCCTTTATATATTCCCATCAAGGTGTTTCTATCTTTGATGTGCTTTCGATTGCCACCACTGATGCATACCTTAAATTGAACCAACCAACATTAAATTACTCATAAATCTCCAAATATAATAATACTTACAATATAACGATGTATTTATCAAATATAGCTAGCAGTAATTAGCATACCTAATATCAAAAAGAATTACACGCCATTTTCAATAAAATATTGCGCTCATAGTTCGTGTATCTCATCTATTAGCTCCTGAGAGTATGATGTATCTCCAAATGAGTCCAATAAAAGATTCATAAGAACTTTTAATTATACCAATTAAAATGAATCAATAAGTTTCTATATATTAGTTTTTACGTACCTTATCCAAAGAAGAAGCATCAGACATTTTCGTGCATATCTCCCACATTAATCTCATAACATAATATCCACACTCACTGCTTCCCGGCTGTTGAGGACACTACAAAGTAATATAGTAGACAGTGATCTAACCAATACATTAATTAACAAATTTGTACTAACTTTTAAAATTTTAGTTTGTATATATACCTTAAGCCTCGTCCAAATTGTGTTTCGTCCTCTTTTACCTAATTGATCCCAATATGATCAGAATGCTCTATAAAGTAATAATGTACATTAATTAAGAACTAATAAAATAACAAATATCGACCACATCCAACAAACATAATGTGCCATTATAATTATTCATATGTAATTATACTCAACACATTCAATGGTGCCTTGATTCCGAGGGTGTGCATACAATTCTTCGAATCTAAGATGTATATTGTGCTAGAAGCAATGCAGATCACTAGCAGTAACCAATTATCACTACATATTATAAACACGAACGTTACATTTAATCATAAATGTAAAAGTTGCAAAAGAGTGAAATTGATAAAGAAACAACTTCTGACTGTTAAACTGGCCACATATTCAGCCGCGGTGAAGGCAGCTCTCCGCATTGAGTCGGGACTGAACCGCATTGGGCAGATCCAAACGAATGAGCCATCAAACGATCGGTGCGGCAAAACGGGGGACGATCATCTAAGCACTGCCAAGTTTGAAAGGACCATTGCGAAATGGATAAGGGGAAATGACCAGTTCAAGAAAAGCTGGGACAGACGTGCACGCATTTCTACAAACCAGGACATACTACCAATGTCTGTTGGCGCAAACAAGGAAGGTGCTTGCGCTGTGGGAGTAATCAGCATCAGTTGAAGGATTGGCCGAAGTATGAGGATAAAGACAAGCAGGTGTAGCCACAGAGGCCGGGCAATGATCAAGGTAACCGGGCGAGGATGCCCGCTTGAGCATTTGCACTAGCCGGGCATGAGGCTCTGGAGGCAACGAACGTGGTGGAAGGTACGCTTCTAATATCTGACCACTATGCTAAAGTACTGTTTGATCCTGGATCATCGCATTCATTTGTCGCATTGCAATTTGTACACAAGCTTCATGCATGCATGGAACATATGCCTATATGTCTGGAAGTATCAACTCCTATGGGCGCAAGCCAGATAACATATATTATCTATAATACATGGGAAGTTAAGTTTGATGAGATAAATTTCCCCGTTGATCTGATCTTACTACCTATATTTGAATACGACATGATACTGTGAATAAATTGGTTATCTACACACCATGCACAAATGGACTGCCATTGCAAGTCCATCAAACTATGCGAACCTGGAAGGCCCAAAGTGGAAATTTAGGGAAGGGCACGAGTTAAGATTTCCCCAATCATTTCTGCAATGAAAGCGAGGAAGGCGATCGGTAGAGGGGCGCAAGGGTACTTGGCGTTTGTAATCAACAAACCTAAAGTAGAGACACAAATTCACCAAGTGCCCATAGTATCGGAATACACAGATGTATTTCCACAAGAACTCACCATTGTCCCTCCAGATAGAGAGGTCGAGTTCACCATCAAGGTATTACCAGGAATCGCCCCGATTTGTAGAACGCCGTATAGAATGGCTCCCATTGAGTTGCAAGAGTTGAAGACTCAATTACAGAAGTTGATGGATGTAGGATTATCCGACCGAGTACGTCTCCATAGGGAGCACCAGTACTATTCGTTAATAAAAAGGATGGCACATTAAGACTGTGTATAGATTACCGCGGTCTTAATAGCGTGACCATCAAGAATAAATATCCCCTCCCGAGGACAGACGAACTGTTTGATCAACTTCAAGGAGCGACGGTGTACTCGAAGTTTGATTTGCAACAAGGATATTACCAACTAAAGATCTGTGAAGAAGACATTTCTAAAACCACATTTCAGACCAGGTATAGACACTACGAGTTTGTAGTAATGCCTTTTGGTCTGACGAACATGCCTGCCGCATTTATGGATCTGATGCATCAGGTCTTTCGACCCTATTCGGATCAGTTCGTAGTGATATTCATCGATGACATACTCATGTACTCTAAGTCTAGAGAAGAGCACGAGCGACATCTGAAAATCGTCCTAGACATACTACGAGAGCATAAGCTGTATGCCAAGTTCAGTAAGTGTGAATTTTGGCTTAGCGAAGTCGCATTCTTGGGACACATAGTATCCGGCAATGGGATCGCAGTAGATTAGGAGCTTCTTAGGATTGGCTGGATATTATCGAAGATTTATCAAAGATTTCTCCAAGATAGTCGGATCACTCACTCGACTGACCCATAAGCAAGTTAATTTTGAGTTAAACGACAAGTGCAAGGATAGTTTCCAAGAACTGAAGAAACGACTTACTACAGCTCCAGTCTTAGCCCTTCCGAAGGGAACAAAAAGCTTTGTCGTTTACAGTGATGCATCAAAAGAAGGACTAGGAGCAGTGCTCATGCAGGAAGGAAATGTCATTGCTTATGCATCACAAAAGCTCAAACTGTATAAGGCCAATTACCCGACGCATGACTTGGAACTGGCAGCGATAATATTCTCATTAAAGAAGTGGAGACACTATCTCTACGGAGCAACGTTCACGGTTTTCACAGATCACAAGAGCCTGAAGTATCTATTCTCTCAGAAAGATCTCAATCTGAGGCAACGAAGATGGATGGAGTTAATTGAGGACTATCACTTTGATATTCAATACCATCCCGGGAAGGCTAATGTAATAGCCGACGCCTTGAGCAGAAAGGCGAGTTTAGCCAGACTAATGATTCGAGAGTGGAAATCATTAGAAGAACTGAGCAATTGGAATCCAACGAGGACCAATACTCAGATTACCTGTGCTAACATTTCGGTTAAACCCGATCTGCTGGACGAGATCAAAGCCGCACAAGAAACAGATGTACATCTTCAAAAGCTGAAGGAGAGGATACTTAAAGGAGAGAGAGCAAAATTTTTGGTACCCGAAGATGGGATTATCAGATTTCGAAATCGAGTATGTGTACCAAATGACGAGCAGATGAGGAATAGAATTCTAGCAGAGGCACACCGCTCGAAATGCACTATACATCCTGGAGGAAATAAGATGTATAAGAATTTGAAACGAAATTATTGGTGGGTAAACATGAAGAACCAGGTAGCGGAGTTCGTTGCGAGATGTTTGACTTGTCAACGAGTAAAAGAAGAACACCAATGGCCATCTAGTTTACTGCAGACATTGAGGATTCCCGACTGGAAATGGGAACACATAACGATGGACTTCGTGATGGACCTACCAAGGACCAGAGGAGGTTATGATGCTATATGGGTAGTTGTAGACTGACTCACGAAATCTGCACACTTCTTACCCATCAAGAAGACTGACAGCTTGCAAAACTCGCACGGACTTATATCCGAGAGATCATTCGACTGCATGGAGTACCAGTCAACATAGTATCAGACAGAGACACGAGATTTTTCTCTAGATTTTGGAAGTGCTTGCACGAGGAGTTGGGTACCTCGCTAAGTTTCAAAGACAAAGAAGATACACCCACAAACCGATGGATACGAGCGAATAATTCAAACCCTGGAAGATATGTTGCGAGCCTGCACATTGGATTTTCAAGGAAGTTGGGACTCGCACTTACCATTAGCCGAGTTCGCCTATAATAACAGCTATCAGGCCACGATTGGGATGACACCCTATGAGGCACTGTATGAGCGAAAGTGTAGATCCCCACTATACTGGGAGATTGATGACCAATGGAATCCAAAAGGGAAACAAAAGTCTCCCTCAAATCCAAAGGTTGACCTACTTCAGGAGGTCATGGAGAAGGTCAAACTGATCAAAGAACGGATCCGCACAGCTCAGAGCCGCCAGAAGAGTTACGCGGACAAGAGAAGAAAAGATTTGGAATTTGAAGTCAGAGATGAAGTATTTCTCAGACTCTCACCATGGAAAGGATTGATCAATCCGGAGAAAGGAGGCAAGTTGAGTCCGAGATATGTCGGACCTTACAAGATTTTGTAGAGGATCGAAAAATTAGCCTACTGACTCGAGTTGCCAGCGCAGTATGCGGGAATGCACGACGTATTCCACGTCTCGAGATTGAAGAAGTATCGACCAGATCCCTAGCATATCATCACTCGTGATACTCCTCCAATGATGGAGAACTTGTCCTACACTGAGAAGCCGATTTGGATCATTGACCGGTAGATACGTCAGTTGCGAAGAAGAGAGATCCCGATGGTTAAGGTGGTGTGGCAGAACCATAACCGAGACGAAGACGCCATATGGGAGATGGAAGAAGACCTGAGGAATCAATATCCGGAGCTATTCTGAAGAGAATTTGGGGAACAAATTCTTTTAAGGAGGGGAGGATATGAAATCCTTGATTTTTTTCGAGCGTGTATTTATTTAACCTATCGTCTATGTACTATTTTGACTATTTTACCGCGTCACTTTGACGGGTAAATATTAATAATATTTATATTTTTGCATTTAATTTCATTTTATTTATTTCTTGTGATTATGATCATTTATTAATTTTATTTCACATTAATGAGCACTTGATTGATCGTTATTATTATTTGTGCATTTATTAGTCACCTTAGAATTTTAAAAGACTATTTATTTTAGAGACTTATACCTTGTAGAATTAAGAATTTGATTTAGAATAAGTGATCATGAGACTTATAAGTGATCAAGGAAATCACTATTTATTTTGGAGATTGATATTATTCATCTATTATCATCAATTTTGGTACAAAAAAAAATATGGATACCACATATATATTTAAGGTGGACGACCATGATGATGATTGTGGTGTAGAAATATCTTCCAACTCTTGTACACATACACCTTATATTATACATCTTGTGTGTAATTATACCACATTACAAGCCTTATACACATCATCTTAACCTTAATTTTTTTATATTAAATTTCCCCAATTTATTGCCACTATCTCTCAACATCCCCTCAATATTCTCTACATTCTTACATCTTCCAATTAGACCCATACTTTGACCACCAAAGTTGTCTCCATGCAAGCAACACAAATTCAAAACTTGAAAAAAAAAATTCTCTCCCTCCCTCTCACTCATACCAATCGGCCATTAGGCCAATTTTACAAAAAAGGAATTCATCAAAATTTCACCAACACTCTTACACAAAAATCCTCCCCATTCTCTCTAAAAATCCTCCTACATCTCTCTACACATTTTCTTCGTCCTTCTCTTCTTCTTCCAACACTTAACCAAAAATATAAGAAAAGTTTTCCTTCTACTTTCAAAAAATTCGAACCCCCCTTACTACAAGGTAAGAATTGTCTTCTTCAATTTATCTTGATATCACCTAGCTCATCCTCTTAACTTGTTAATTTAAGTTTAATTTTTTGGTTTTGAGGCATACTTAGAAGACCAATAGAAGATATTAAGAGACTTGGTATCATCTTGAAAAATAAATTGTGAAGGATTTGGACTACAAGGTAAGATTTGGGTTTTTAGTGCATTTTTCCTCTTCTTCTTTTATCTTCCAAATTTTGACACTCCATTGTCATTTTTGGAGGATTAGAGGCTGACCTTAATATTTATTTTGAGGGTGAGCGAAGAGACCATTTTTTGAAGCATCTACTTAATACATTTTGCGCACTACACAAGGTAAGTGTAGTATTTGCCCTATTCTTCACCTCTTTCTTTTCTTCTTAATTTTAACCTCATTTTTCTAACTCTTATTTTTTATGGTATTCTTGACTTAGGGGTTGACCTAAGTCACTTCTTAATCAAGTTGTGATTTTATTCTTTTTTTTCACTAACAAATCAATTTACAAGGTGGGTGGAAAAATACTTTCAACTCCTAGGTGTTTTTCTTTAAAATGCATGTAGTATTTACTTCTTGAGAACTTGAGATATATATTATATATTGCATGTTGATTTCAAGTATCAAGTTATGAAATTTCTCAAGTGTTGCTTAAAAAATGCTATTTATTGTAATTAATTAGGTGCATGCATGTACATTTTAATTATGTATTTGATGAATTATTGGATGAGATGTATATGCATGTTTATGATTCTTGATATCCATGTTTTATTTGACTTAAAACCTGAAAAAGTCGAGCATAATTGATTAAAATCGAATTTTTGGACTTAAGATGCAAAAATGGCAAATTGGTGGACTTAATTGTAAGAAAATAAAACTTAAGGGACCCCTCTGTAATTTTCGAGTTTAAAATGATATTTGGACATTTTAATAAAGTTTTAAAAGTTTTGAGATTAATAAAATCAACCCTTAAAGCCCAAGGACTAAATTGTAAAATTTTAGAAGTTTAAGGGCTAATTTGCAAATTCCGAAACTGTACCAGCCCCACATTTTAAAATTTGAAAATTTAATTCTTAAGGGACTGAAATTAACATATTTGAAAGGTATTCCAAAAATCCAAGTGTTTGGCTTGGAAAGTAATTTTATAAAAATTGAGGGACCAAATTGTAAAAGATTAAACTTGAGGACCCAAAATAACATTTTCAGGAATTATACAGTCCATGTACCTTGAAATACTATTTTAACTATAACCTTACAATATTTTGAACCCAAGGTTCAAATTTCATAATAATCGGACCCCTAAAAGCCTCAAAGGCAATTATTTAAAAATGGGACAAAAATGAGATTTTCAAACGTTAAGGGCTCTATACCTATTTCTTTTAAAAACTACTTTTGTCCCAATATCTCACTGACCTTAGTGACATTTTACAATTAGAATCACATTAAAAGCCCTTCCGATTTGTTAGATCCGTATATTTTAAACTTGAGGCCTGAAATGATAATTTTAACAACTTAGGGCCAAAATGAGAATTTTATAAACACTGAACCCTAAAACTTTAAAAACCTGAATATCTGAATAATTTAGAGCATTTAGGAACTGACCTTATAATTGTTCGAGGTCAGGACATTTACTGAATCAATTTTTAACCCCAAAAATATTAGTTTTTACAAAACGGGGCTAATTGTAAATTTTTCTTTTAACAAGGACATAACTCAAATTATTTTCTTTTAAGAACATCCCTGGAACCTCTAACTTATAATAATTATTAAAATATTTTATTTTCTCAAAAATCTCTTGACTTATCGGATCGTCTTGACCGATTAATACGCGATCGCGGGGCGACTTCCTCGTCTTGCGGTTCCGAATATATAACGAGACTTATGCCCTACGTAATTCTTCAAGACATAGAAGATTACTTACCCTCTCGATAATTATCTTCATTCAAATTACTCCACCAACGCCAATAAATGCCACACGCGATTCCGAAAACTTTTCCTGAACTGCTTCCCTAAATCAATATACTCGACTGCCTGGTTGACATCCTGTATTTGTAATTATTTTTTTCCTGAGTCAACTTGGTGTGTCGAGCTCATAGTCGGAGTGGATACGTCGGGGATGGAACCGGGCAACTCAACTGCTATTCCACTCTCCGGCCTCATCGTCCTAATCCCACAACTGATGGACGGAGTTTGTCCAAGGGAAGCGGGTCGTAGTACTTGAGGTATAATCATGATTATGACAATCCGGACCTAGCTAGCTATACCGAGGATTTGTCTTTCCCTATGGAGCAATAAGGTGATAGGTCTTGGACCATCTTGCTCGGGAAGTTAAAAGGAAGAACGAAGGAATTGTTGTCTGATCCACACGATTCTGGAGTTAATCAGACCCATTTGGTTGGCGCTACATATCCGTATGAAACTGCTATTTGTATTTCATTGGTTGGCGCTACAAATCCGTACGCAACCGCTACTTGTATTGCATTGGTTGGTGTTACATTCCATACGCAATCCTACCTGTTTTGCTTGAATCACATAGTGCTTGTATGATCATGAACTCTTTCATCAAAACTATATAAGTATGTTATTTTAAGTATATATCACGATGCTTGTGAACTGTATGTGAAACCACACCTCATGACTCACGCACTTACATACAACAATTTTTTTGCATTAACTATATATATCGCCACACTTGCACACGAACACCCCATCCACTGAGTATTTTTGTCTCATCCCCTCCTATTTTCTAACGGCTAGATGAGGAGTTCATTGAAGACGCCGAACCTGCCACGGACTGATTTCCCGTGCTCCGCCTGTTGGACTTACTTTCTTTTGATTGTTGTTGTTGGACCATTTCATTTTGTCTTTCCTTTTAAGATACCTAAGGGCGTAGGACCCTTTTGACTATTAAGCTATTATCTTTAGTTGTTCTTGGAGATGTAATTTGGATATTGGTTGGACTGTAAGTTGTAATTCGTACTTGTATTTCATTTCCGCTGCTACTTGACTCTATTTTCATTTGGGGTTATGTTGATATCTGTCTAGACTATTGGTTTATTTCTGTTTAAGTTGTTGATCGTCATTGCGTCCCATTCGGGGCGTGACATGAACCATCCCTCTCACAACTACTTTTGTATCTCCGTCAATATATAAGGCGAGATGACACTGAATCACATTCTAGTATTCAATATAAATTACGGATTAATTGTAGTCCAACTGATGAAATAATATCATAAATATCATTCAAAATTTGAAATGAAAACATTAATTATATTTTACCTGAATCAAACTAAATGGACTCGGATCAACCGAGTGGCAACTGCTACGGGTAGGTGGTGGATCAACATGTTGTTGCACGATTACAGGAGGATCAGACTCAGCCCCAAGATCAACACCTGGCATATGCTGGCTCATATGTCCAAAAACTAAATCCAGCTTGTTTTCTAGCATATCAATCTTAGGTTGCATCTCTTGCTTCACTTCATTTTTAATGATCTCTTTAAGATCATCGACCGAAACAAACCCAGCTGACCGCCCACAAATTTGGTCAGGCTTGCCAAAAATGTCCCTTATGTTGATGTATCCACCAGCCTCTCTCACCCGACCTGGGTGTTCCTCTTTGCCAAGGGTTGCAGACAATATATCATGATGTTTTTTTTTGTACAAATGACCATTGGGTAGTTTCTTCACCCTTTGCTACTTATTACAATAAATTGAAAAACAAAAAGGTTTCTTCACCCTTTGCCAAACACTAATGTTTCTGAGGAGTTTTTAATGGTTTACCCAACACAACATCAATATCTTTAACTCGTTCGTAATCTGCATGTCCTGATAACGGCAAACGAGCTACTCGAGTCTCAATTTTTCCATTGAAATATTTTTTCTTCTTTCGATAAAGATGGCCAATAGGGAGAAACATTCGATGACTCATGAACACGTTTTTCTTACAATTGCTTAGCCAAAGATCACTGGTTTCATCTTCACAAATGGGACATGTCTTAGCTCCTTTAGTAGTATAACCCGACAAATTACCATATGCTGGAAAGTCATTTATCATGCAAAATATCATCGCCCGCGAGGAAAGTTTGTTTGAGTATATGCATCAAACACCATCACACCTTCGTTCCACAATATTTTCAAATCTTCAACAAGTGGGGCTAAGTACACATCTAAGTCATTCCCCGATTGTTTAGGCCCTGATATCAGCAACGACATCATGATGTACTTGCGCTTCATACACAACCAAGGAAGAAGATTGTAAACTGATAAAAGCACTGGCCAAGTGCTATGTCAACTACTCATGTTACCATGGGGGTTCATTCCATCTGTACATAGTCCAAGCCTAAGATTCATGTTTTCACAACCTAATTCAGGAAACATTCGATTAATGTTTCTCCATTGAGGAAAATCAGTTGGGTGTCTTAGTTTTCCATATTATTTCCTCCCTTCAGCATGCCATTGCAAATTCTTTGCATCATTTGAATTTGCAAACACGCGTTTAAATCTTGGTATCATAGGCAGATCCCACAACATCTTTGCTGGTGGACCATTATTATCCCTCGCTCCATCAGTGACGCCTTTTGTTTTATACCGTGATGCCCCACACTTTGGACAAATATTCAAGTTCTTCAATTCTTTACGGTACAATACACAGTTATTTCGACACGCATGTATCCTCTCAATCTCCATACCTAGTGGGCACGACATTTTCTTTGTCTCGTAGGTTGAACTAGGAAGCTCGTTATCATCAGGAAGCATGTCTCTTAAAAGCACTAATAACCCTGTGAAATTCTTGTCACTCCATCCATTCTCTGCTTTTAAGTTATATAGTTTAAGCATGGCAAATAACTTGGTAAATTTACTACATCCAGGAAAAATTGGTTTTCCAGCATCAACAAAGAAACTATCAAATACGTGAGGAATTTTGTTAAGGTCGTCTTCAAAATCATGCATCATTGCATCTATTTCATCATTCTCGACATCTTTATCGTCAGTCTCTGCATGAATACCATCATGATTACTATCCTCATTTTCAATTGTACTATCACTAGTCCTCGTACTAGGAGAAAGACTTTCACCACGCTATATCCATCGTGTATACCCTTCCTTAAAACCACGACGCATCAAATGACTCTCCAGTTGCTCAGAACTCCAAAATTTTCTCATATTCTTACAGTCACAACATGGACACACAATCATTTCCTCGCGATTTTTAATTTGATTTTCCTCAGCAAATTTTATAAAATTTTCAACCCCTTGCAGACATTCAAGTGTATTGCGTCGACCATACATCCAACTACGATCCATATCTACCACTGCATAATATTAAATTTAATAACTATTTAAAACTAAATTATTTCTTGAGTAATATAAATTTGCAACGTATCATTCATTATAATGTACATGCATGGATTCCTAAAATATATTAACTAACATCTCGCATCATCTCCTTAAAACAAACATATACATCAAAATTTATCCACCAACAATAATTATCAACCTTCAATCCCCTCCTCCATCCATTTCATATATATACCAATATACACACATGCAATATATATAAGGGAAAATAAGATTTTTAGTCCTGTAAGTTGGAGCTTTTTGAGAATTAGTACTCTAAGTTGTCACCTTCATGTTTTGGTCATTTAACTTTCAATTTTCTAGATATTCAGTCCTTTAACTTAGCAATTTACTTTTGGTCCTATAACTTAACAGATTTCAGATATTTAGTCCTATAACTTAGCAATAGTTAAATTTGACTAATTTATAAAAGGTTAGTACCCACACTTCACATTTTTTTATAGGACCAAAAGAAAAATAACTAAACTTCAATTTTTATAAATTAAATTAAATTCTAAAGGCAATTAAAATTAAATTAATTTGATTAATAAAAAATTAAAATAAATAGAAATGTCTAAAACAATTACGAATTTTAGGAAAATCTAAATAATTACATCAAATTAGTAAATTAAGAATAATTTGTCATATTTATGTAATTAACCTTTGGTGATAAGAATTATCTCCAAGAAATGGATTTGGACTAATATACAATAAGATGCAATTGTTTCAGAAGTTTTAAAAAACTAATGCTGGAAATGTTTTTAAAAATTAATTAATTTAAAAGATGGTTAATTGTTTTTTATTTAAAAGTTAACTGTTAATTAAAATTATTCAATTTTAAAAATAAAATTTAATTAAGAAATAACCTTTTTTAAAAAAATTGATTAAATTTAACTATTGCTACGTTAAAGATGGTCCTATACAAGTTTTTGCCAAAAAGATTATATGTATCACCTCTTTATTAACAACCCATACCTAAAGTTTTTGTTTTATATTCAAAATTGCCACCGGCCCCCTTTAGGCATCGGTTTTCATTGGGAACCGATGCATATTGGGCGATATTTATAATGTTTTTTGTACTAGCGTCTGTTGTTATATCCTTTATTTCTTTAATGACTTTGGAGTTCCTGGTCTGCCATATATTCCATGCAACACAATGCCAAAGACTTGTACATAGAATTCCACATCAACCAATCATGGATATCCAAGTGGATTCCAATGTCCTCATGAAGAACCGTCTGTACCCTCAACCAATTCTAGCAGTCCATCCATATCTTGTATGCGTAAGAGCATGTCAAGATAACATGGTTAACTGTCTCAATAGAATCTTCACAAAATGGGCATAGTCTTTCTTCAAAACTTAAAATTCCCCTTCGTAACAGATCGATTGTGGTTAGTTCGAAGTCTATCTTGAAGCACTCTCCATACAAACATTTGAATCTTAAGTGGTATTTCTTTTCTCCAAATTTTCATTGCCCTGTTATATATCTTCATTTTCTTGGACGATATAACGATTGCAAAGTATGGAATATGCTGACTTTACAGAGTACCTGCTCGATGCTTCTTCTTTCCAATCCAGTTGTCGTGTACATATATATAAGAATATGTTTGGTTGAGTAGTATTGAAATAGTATTTTACATATATAATAAAGGTGGTGCTATTCACACCCCCAAACTCTCTAAATACACCCTCGCTCTTTAATTATATAATTTCCATCCATTTAAAAGACTATAATGCCCTTAGTAATCCACCAAATTTCTAAATACACCCCCTATTTTAAAACTTTATAATCTTGTTCCTCACCCATCTTGTTCGTCATCCATCGATATTCTTCTTCTTCTCCACAAAAATTGCAATTTTTTTCCTCTAAATTTTTGTATTTCTCTATTTTTTACTACTTGAGTTTTTGTATTTCTCCATTTTAAATTCGTGTTGGGTTTTGTTATTCTTATTAACACGATTGTGTCCCATCCATATAATGGCATGATCTTGAAAACGACCAGACAACCCCAAATCTTGTACTATGGAAAAAATGTGCAAATTTCAGAAGCCAACAAAAGTAATGGAGCATACCTAAAAAAAATCTGTAATGGAGTAAGATCCAGTACGCTACTTTTTAATCTTTCCTTTTCAAGACACAAGAATTTGTTTTTGGCATTTTGATGTTCTCTTACAATGGTGGCTCTACTTCTAAAGGCAGTCAAACCCCCACTGTGTAAAACAACCTCAGCCACCATGTTTCGTTCAGTGAAGCCACCCTAACAAAGGCTCAAGGACCACCGTGGTCCGTCGGTGCCGTTTGACATTACCGTCGATCGATGTGGTTGTGGTTGTCTCCCCTTTAAAAGGAGGGGTGTATTTAGAGGTGTGGTGGAGTATTAAGGGTATTGGAGTCATTTAAATTTATGTAATTTATTTAACTAAAAAGAGGGGGTGTATTTAGAGATTTTGGGGGTGTGAATAGTGCTACCCATATAATAATTTGAAAAATTAATAGTTGTGGATCCATTTTAAATATTTTAAATTGAATATATATTATTTATATTTGAAAGATGGTAAGTAGTGGGTTCCATTAGATATATATAATTTAAAAATAGTAATATTTTAAGTAGATAGAGTTGTTAATGGTGGGTCCCACGTATATATAGTTGAGAATTCAAATTGTAAGTGTGAGTTGTTTTATGTGTAAAATGGAAAATGAAAATAATGATTTCCAATGGAGAAATTTATAAGCAAACATAATTCCATTTTTATGAATAGTTGAAAAATGGAAATTGTTACTTTGAAACATAACTGTACAAGATCGGAACTTTTGCACTAACAACTTATGAAATTAATTCATCGTCGGTCAATTCAGACGACTCCACTGCCAACAGGTCCAACACACAATGGCTAAAGAGAAATATGTGGGGTTACAACTGCAACACCAATTTGAAAAAAAAAAATCCAAAAATAAATTTTAGTACAAAATAATAACATTAATAAATTTGTACCCTTTTTTAGATAAAAATTTTACTTTAATTTAAAAGTAAAATAATCTTTTGAGAGTTTGAGTGTTGAGTAGAGAAATATGGATATCCTGAGAAGGCCTGAGACAATTTTTGTTAAAAGTAATTTGTAATTCCAAAGTCAGAAAAATTAAGCAGCCACACAGATTGAATTATGTGGTCAACAAAATGATTAGGAGCTTTCTGGAAAGTCAGTAAGTGTATTTCAAATTTACTATATCATTAGATAAAATTTTGCTTTAATTTAAAAGTAAAATAATCTTTCTAAATATATACTATTTTCTTGGCCAACTTTGCTCAACAAGTACTCAATCTATAGATATTGGCCCAACTTAAACTTGCCACTTTTTATTCCTTTGAGTTTTTAAGTTTTCATTTGATGACTCTTGAATGTGTTAACTTGATATTTTTTTATGAAGATATGCAAAGATAAGATGGGTTTCAAAATTTGCATGATTTTGGGCATCGATTATGCTTGTTGAAACAAACAAGCATGTAATTAATCCGATAATTTATTTGCATATTAAGGGGTTCATTCTTCTAATCGCCACTGCAAGTATATAAAAAGTGTTTCCGAATTGACTTGTCACAAAAATAGGTTGCGCAATAGCATGAGTGATCAATTATTATTATTTTTAGGCCACTTTTATTGATAATGATGTTTCTACAAGTTTTCCAATGATGATGTCGTCGATCCCTTCCAAAAAAAGACATGCCAGACCTAGTTGTAATAATAATTTTTATTTTAATGGTATGTATTTTCTTTTATCTGCAGATTTTGTGTTGTACGACTTTAATATTAAAAAATATATGTGTATTTGTATGTTTTCTCTTAATACCTATTGTACCCCCATTTTCAAACCCCAATCCATCACTGAACATACGTTTTATTTTTTACTCGCAGCAGTGGCGTACATGGGTCGCATGCTTTATTCAAGCAGCCTAAGGCCATTATTTTTTTTGATGACCCAGAGGTATCTCCACACCAGCTGGGGGCATATTTCCCACACTTCTTCTACAGCTTATAGGACATCTGTCTTTCCTAGTGATGATTCTAATCCTCTAGGAGAGGAGTGACAACCCAAATCCCGCACTCCGCAAGGGTTTAAATCCGTTGTCGGTAATAATAAGACAACGGTTAAAATATGTTGTCTTTAGATGCTAAAAGACAACGGTTTGTAACTGTTTTGGAATTATGAAATACAACAACGGATTTCCACAACGGTTAATATCTGTTGTGGTTTTAAAGTATCACAACAATTCTACAAGGCTTTAAAATCGTTGTACTTTGTAACATTTTCAACAACAGATCAAATTCGTTGTGGTGTTGAAGTATTAAAACAATTTTACAAGCCATAAAAACCATTGTAATTTTGGACCGCGACTAATGCATTTTCTATTTGGTGTCTATTATTTTTTCACCTGTGATAATATAAATTTTGATTTCATATATGCAAAAAGCAAAACACAATACAAGAAAACAACATATAACTAATTAAAACAAAACATGACATTCAAGTGATTGTATCTAGTACATGTCTGCAAATATTGAATAAAACAATATCAAGCATTTAACGAAACGTATCTAGCAAGTGTTTCACAAAATGTCTAACAAGTGTTCTCAAAGCTACACTAATTCTTTCATTGAGGGCAGTTGTCAAGCACTCCAATATCATGTTCAAATATGCTAATGATAGTGCACTAAATCAATGTATAATATAAGATTAAGGGCTTTGCATAACTACAATATGAGTAAGATGAAAGAGCGAACGCTTACCCAATCTGTAGAGTGGGTTCACAGTCGAGAGGATGAAAGAATACATCACCCTGATGTTGAGTTGGTTGTCTACCATAGCCCACATCTTGAGCATTGGGGCTCCTAAGCATAATCAAAAATCAAAATAAGATATACACATGCACCAAAACGCTAAATTAACAGTGATAAGATGTAAGTTAGACAAGCTTAGATTACCTTTCTCTAAAGCTCAGTGAGGGTATCGATCATCGCTTGGGTCTGCAACATGACAATTAATGTTGAAATCAATGTGGTTTTTCTTGCGTACCAAAAAAAATTTCTACTTACCAGAATTGCTTATATCCAAATCCAAATCACTGTTGAATGATATCTCTTGTCTAATTAGAAAGTACATTGTTAGTATGATGAAAAAATTGAGTTTCATTGCAGTTCAATAACTCGTGGTGCCACATTTCTGGATTAGCAGGAAGAAAAGAAAATCAACCAAGCATGTTTCTCAAACACAAGGCACAAGGGACACAAGAGCACAAAAGAGAGGAAATGCATATAGATTGGGGATTTAGAACGAAAATGTTCGGGCCATTACATATTTTTTCAAATCATGGTAGCAATATCCTGCGAGGACAAGCTACCCGAAGTGCCTTCAAGTTTTTGAAAAATGGTAGAATTTGTAAACATCAAACTTTTACAATACCAATTTTTGCATTCAATTTAATAGATATCAAGAATTTAACAATGTTCATCTACACAAAACCAAAGGAAAAGAAAAGGGAAGAGATGCATACCACAACCAAAAAATTTGACAGGAAATGAGAATATAGTCCAGATCTAGATACGCAATACCGATCCAGGATCGAGCGCAAGTTATAAAATACAAAGGATTAAATCTAAAAGTATGTACCTCATCGTTGAGTGCCGTAGGACTAAGAGAAATGGAGTCGGCGCTAGGTCCAGGAGCTTCGCTTGGTGGAGCCAGTGGGCCGAGCAGCTCGGGAGCCAGAGCTAGAGTCGTATGCTTCCGGCTCTTCTTCTTTATAGGTTTTGGCGCATTTGTTGGTGCCTCGGTAGAAGGGGAAAAAGTTGGAGCCGGAGGTGACAACTCGGCTAGCGACGTCGCGGCTTCAGAAGCTGGAGACGGTGGTAAAGAGAACAGGCGTCGTCGGTGGTGAGCTCGTCAGCCTCGAGCTCGGGAGGAGTTCACTAGCACCGGTGGAGAATTGACTGGATCGAGCTGGAGTCATTATAGAGATAGGTTGTTAGACGGTTTGGAGAGGAAGATTTTACAACTTTTAATATTTTTCCACTAATAACCTAATTACTTAGGGCCATAACGACACCGGTTGTAGAACTGGTTCTAAAGATCTAGTTAAAAAATAAAGACACCAGTTCTTTAGACAGGTGTCGAAAGATCTGGTTTCTAAAATAGTATAGACACTAGTTTTGGAATGATGTCAAAACAATTGGTGTCTAATCTAAAATAATTTATATAAATAGACATCGGTTTCGATATCCGATGCCAAAATCGGTGTCTATTTGGGAATTTTTTTACAATAGGCACCGGTTCTAGGAAACCACTGTTGTTTATCAAACGACAACACTAATTAGACACTGGTTTCTTACAAAACCGCTATTATATGGAAAGAGACAGCAGTAAAGTCATAAAACCGGTGTCTTTTTGGTGGTGTATATCAACAGTTTTCTTGTAGTGTTTCAATCATAGGCTTCTCTTCAATCCGATGCATTCCAATGCAGTTATTTTGTGATGCGGTACATGAGGCAGATTGTAGAAGATTCAACTACAGATATGACGTCATTGCGATCAATGGTAAAATTATATTAAAATTTGGTGTTCTTATGTTTTTTTGTAAATGTTTAATAATATGAGTCAATTATATAACATATGTTTTCTCACAGTTCTTAAATGTTGAGTATTCTCAAGATCAAATCGATGAAGTGTGATCGGAGTGGGTAGAATGCGTCCAAACCCATATACATGAGTGAATAGGTATTTCGTTCATAGTCTTTTCTTGTGTTTCAAGATTCAACCCAACAATTGCTAATTCCTTTATTGCACTTCAATAGTGGTTGGAAAATGGACTTATTGCAAGTTCCTCACGATATATGTCCCTATTATTGAAAGTTTGGTGTTTTAATTTGCAGGACTATTACAAGAATGAAAATGTCCATATCACCCTGCATCTTTGAAAAGATCAGGATGAGAAATGGATCTTGAAAGAATACAGACTTGCCGACAAGTTCAAGAATTTTATCAAAGATTACTGCACTGATTTTGTATTTTGTTCATTTACGAAAAGTACTATTGCAGCTAAAGAAGAGAAAAGTCTGGATGTTGAGAGTGTATTCGATCAAATATTAGAAAGTGTTTCTTCTTCCAATGATCAGCCTCAAAGGCCGTTCGATTTGAACAATCAACCGGCATGACCTTAAGTAAGATGCTATATTTTTCACTGTCATATATTCTCCATTTTGTTTTCAAGGGTTCTACTACTCTTGCTCATATCATGTTAATAAGGTCTCAATTTTATACTATGTTGTTTACAAACGTAGAATTTGTGGTGTCTTTAGGAGCGACAAACTTTACGTTTATTTTGTAGACTACAACTCAACTTACATGCATGTTCTTGGTACTGTTTGCGTATAGTTTTTGAGTTAGAAACGACCGTTACTTGTATTTTCTTGTGTTTTCATTGAATTGATCAAAGGGTGTTGCTTGGTTGAAAATTAGTATAGGATATTGGATTAGATTCACTGTTTACTTTGTTTTGTATTCTCAAGTCCTGTTTTCACATATATAGGAATATGTTACAAGTTGGATACATAATATGAAACTGTGAGCTTTAGTATGTACAACTAGTCCTTATCTTCAAATTAAAACAAGAAGGCAACTCAACAAGGCCCTAATCTTAATCTTACTGTAGAGGCATGAATATTAGTTTCATCAGATGTTTTAAGCACATTGTACCAAATCAAGACTTTGGGAGTGTGAAGAAAGAATTCAAATATTTGAAAGAACATCGGATGGGAGTATCCTCACAGAAGAGCATTTGTATTTTACTGAAATGAAGATATTGGAGCATGCTTGATTTGGCCTTTAGTATTAAACAATTTGAAGAAATTTGACATCATCTTATTTTATTTTTTTGGTTTTTAGTTCTTTATTTAGCAATGGAGTTAAATTTTCATCTGCTCTTTCTATCCCTTGAATTAAAAAATAGCAATTTATTTTTTCTTTACCACAATTTTTGTGGATTAATATTCTTTTTGGGGCATGTGTTAGGTGGGTAAATCAAGCACTAAAGAAGATGAAAGGGAAGATTTCTCGAAATTGCAAGCTCTCATGTTTCATCTCGTGTTCTTCGAGTTTCCATGCCTACCATCTCCGATACGTTAACCCACCACCATTACCTTATTTTTGAACTTTCTATATTTATTGTAATGCTTTTTTTGTTTTCTTGAATTACAGATTTGTGTTAAACATTGTACACAAGATGAAAGAAATGTTGTGCTCACGGAGCTTCGGCCTCATTTTATTGCTCTTGCAAGCAACACTTATGCAGTTCATCTTGTTACTAAGATGTTAGATCAAAGTATGTCTTCTTTGAAAATCCTACGAGATCAGTTTGCAAACATCCTGCTTGTTCATTTTCATTACATATTTAGTGATTCCCGTGTGCCCATCCACGGTCAGGCGCAACAAGCTACTTTATGTATACCACTAACCCTTGTAGGCAAAGGCTAAGGTATGGAATGTCATTTCAACCAACCACATAATTTATCAACAACTTTACAGAATAAACACAGGATAGAACCAGTTTTTGCCAACTGCACAAGATTACAACTATATATGCACACACAAGACAAGCAATCCCTTATCCACATAAAATACAAACTAATTTAGCAGCTTGGAAATCCATTAACATCATGCTACTAGTTCTTGGTATCTCTACTTTGGAATTTTCTTAGACAGGGCATAAACAAAGAGCAACACCAAGAATGCCGGCACTATGGAGGTGAACAAGGAGACGAATGATGGGCATGTAACTGGTGTAATTTTTATGAACTGTTTGGACATTTAACTCATGTACACCCTGTATATTGTGTGGTTTTATGTTTTCAATTTTGTCTTAAGAGTTTGAACTACTAGGTTTGATGTCATGTTTATCTATGTCTCTGTTGTCAATAACAAAAGTTCAATATAGGTCTATGTTCTTGTTGCAGTTGTGTCCAGGTTGAATATGCAATTATGTAAAGTTAATATTGAATAAAAACACAATCAAAGATGGGAAAGTAGCCAAAATATTTAAAGTATGTTGGAATTTGGTCTTGGAAAATGGGTGTTGACCCGATTTTGACCAAATAATTAAGTGGTTTCCATTAGTGAAAAATGAAATAAATTATTTGTAAAAATTCTACTAAGAGATCTACTACAAAACTGGAATTTAACATCGGTTATGCAGTACGTTTTACATCGGTTTTGCAACGGATGTTGAATCCAGCGATGTGGATAATAGGACTTTCTTACATCGGTTCTACAGCCGACGTAGAAAATCGATTCTACATCTGTTGTATTTATAACCGATGTAGATGTTCACCAGAGAGACAAAAGTAACATCGGTAACCGATGTAGAAAGTTGGTATTCTACATCGTTTGTTTTGCAGCAACCGATGTAATGTGTTTGCTATTTACGTCGGTTATTGTAGTAACCGATGTAAAACGTAAAAAAAATCCAGATTTACAATATACGCCCTACACATCCAACACCTATATATATATAATTATAAAACAATATGTTGCCCCAGAGCAAGAACATCAACTAAACCAGAATACATATATACACAACAATTAAGCCAAAATACCATATACCATCAATACAACGACAATCATCGAAATACCATGTACAAGCAATATAACAATATTCCAATATTAAGTCGAGCATTTAACAACAAAACGGATCATCATATTCTACAATATAAGATCCTTTAAACATAATACACTAGGTAATCGATACAAGATTAATTGGTTGCTTCAAAATACCATATGTCTGCTTGGTAGTTTCGATTCCTAGCTTCTTTATAAATCAACCTAGAAGAAATTCCAAAAAGATCAACGTTAATCCCTATAAAACAAATAATGGTCCTTTCTATAAGAGCATAAAGTGAGCACACATTTCACATTAAGTATGAAAAGTAGACTACACACAGACACACACATATAAATCCATCACGTTAGGATACAACCTGTCCATAAACCAATGCTATCTCAAACCTAGGGGGTTTTGTAATTATCTCTATAAAGGATGATCTCAGAAGAAGAAAAAAACAAACAAAATAATTTACACCTTCAAATGCATCACTTGGCTGTACTTAGAGAAAAAAAAGGTATGTATATTTGAACAAAAAAATGTGGGAATAATGCATTCTGTATGAAAGTTGGAATGATTATCATAAGCTACTAGTTTTCATATAGTAGCCTTTTGCATATGAATTTGACTGATGAACAAATTTATATAGACATCTACTACAGGACAAGCAATACAGAAAAGTGATATTACTAGGAAAAGCACACAAACTAATTATAATACTCTATAAGCACTATACATATACACACGATCCTGCTTCCATTCTCACATCAAATTTGCAGACCAACAATGCATATAATAATTTAAGTCAATTTTTTCAAAACAGTTCACAAGTTGAAATTACAATTGTATAAAAACAAACTTATTCATTATAAAAACATGTAAGACCACCACCACATAATCTCTTATGAATCTACAACTCAAAATCCCAATGGAAGTCAGACTGTATATTATTAAACCAGCAACCAAATGTATCCTTGCACAAACTAACTTAGTTGATAAGAGAGGCTTACCAATGGGAAGGAGTGGCGGCCGTGATGACTTGGTGGTCAAAACAGGGGCAGGCGACAGTCTGTCAATGATGAGAATAAGGTAAAAAAAACGAGTAAGAGAGGGGAGAGTTGAAACCCAAAGAAAGTTCAAATTACTCAAACAGTGACCATCAGATAAATACACTGGATTGTCAAAGTTAGTAACATACCCTACAAGAATCACAACCAACTCCAATATATACCTTTGAGCTGGCATTCCACCATGGTAAAGGATCCTCTCCTTATGAAAATGAAAAGTGGAAATTTTCCTTACCAGCTTCTGCTGAGCCTAAAAACCATGATGGAATTAGAAATGACAGGCATCAGGTACAGATGTATCAGGATCAACCATAAGGCCCATAATAACAAACTAGTAATTTTCAGATTTGCTGGGGAGAGAAACCAACCTCTGGCAAAATTTGCATTTTGCACCCTGTAAATAACTAAATATTTGTCAATTTCCACCCTAAGAATAAAAAAGTATCACTTCTCACTCTTGAATTGTATTCACTTGGAAAAGTAGCAATTTTTAAAATGTTGAAGGGATTTCCTAATGTTAAATTAAATTATGACGAGAAATCAGCCACATATCATATGCAAAACAACCACCTGATATTCAAAGTCTCATAATAAAATGCACCAGCACAATATTCTATAATGGAACAATACCATTACCAGCAAAGAACAACTTTAGGTCTCATTAACTTTAAGGTTTACATCAACTTTTGAGCCCACCAAATTTGTCTGGATCACGGAAACTAGTAAATCTATGATAACCAAAGCTCAATCCTAATTTGGTTAATTTGAATTGAATAACAGAGACAACAATAATAAATAAATCACACACACACACACACATATATGCGTGTGTGTGATTAATCTACTATTAAGTTATGTAATTAGAATACAACAAGTCTTAACCATTATGCATAAGAAGGGTTTATGGTCTCCCAATAATTTATATAAAAAAAGGCAGTTGGCTTCTGAAACATGGAAATTCACCTAGTATTTAGTAGAGCACTGCGGTGGGAGGCTTTTCTGGATGAGAAAGCGGTGGACGCGGATGTCATTGGCGTGGGTCAGACGCGGACGAATAGCGGAGTAGAAAATCTTAAATCTGTGGCCGCAAGAGACAGAGAGATGGAGTGAAGAAAATGAGATAGAAAAACAGAGTAAATAAAAAAGGATGACAAACCACATATCATATTCCCAGGATGCAAACAAGCAACTACCAAATGAAGTATAAAACCTTTGAGAAAAATTACAAACTTTCTCACACAAGTCTTGAATGTAATGCAAAAAGTAGTAATCGTCTCTATTTAATCAAGCAAAGTTATTACAACATAAAAATCAATAATTAAGAATTAAACATCAATCCCAATAAATAATCAATAAAATCTTAAAATGTATAACCAAAAGTTATTTTACAAAAACATGGCCAGCCTGACTTCGAAATAGAAAAGTAAATCCAAAACAATACAAAAATGAAAAGGGACAATCAGGAAAAAGTGCAGGATAAAGAGAGTGCGCGTCTGAAATTCGACACCAATCGTGGCTTTCGAGTCCAAGCTGAACTCATTCCGCACAAAGCCGAAGAGTATTTGAGACTTGCCAATGGCAGAGTCATCGATCAGCACCACCTTGACAGCGTGACTCAAAGGAATGAAAACAAACCGAAAACCATACTCCTAAAAAACAAAGGTCAGTACTATCTCTATTTCAACCAAGGCTTACCGACGGGGATGGAGTGGCGGCAACGGCAATGTGGTGGTAAAAATAGGGCGGATGACTGCAGCTTGTGAGAAAGGAGAATAAGAAAAAATAGAGTAAAAAGAGAGGGGCGAAAGAGAGATCTAGAAGAGGGGGAAAGAAACTTACCAGTGTGGGCAAGAGAGCCGACGCCTAAGATGAAAAGAGAGAAAAAGGAGATGGAAATCTGAACGGGCAAAAGAGATATAATAAATTGTACATCGATTGTTTCCTGAGCCGCTGTAGAATAAAAATTTCTACAGCGGTTGTTCAGTGAACTGCTGTGAAAATTTTTAAATTTCTAGTTTTATAGCGGTTATTTTAGAACCGCTGTAAATATCCTTTTTTATTAACAATTATGCCACCGGGCTTTTTTTTACATCGGTTCCTTTCTTAACCGATGTAAAATGGCGTTGTTAAATTCATATTTTGTAGTAGAATAGCATTTAGAATTTCTCAAAACCAATTCCGGGTGAATGAGAAATTAATGCTAGAAGTTAGCCACATAATACAAGTAAATGGTATGGAAAATGGAAAATGTGAGAATGAGAAATGCTCCATCCCACATAGAAAAAGGAGGCAAAGTTTGCACACTTAATATATCCCAAGTTGGACTTACTTTGGCCGAAAAGGGACTCATCAAAAAGAATTCTTTGATTCCCAAACGAAACAGGCAAAGCAGCTACTTGACTGTTTACCCTCGCACTACTTAGGGGAAGGGGCTCACCCTTATATTATATATAAGAGGCATGATTTCTGCTTAAATTGAGAAGGGTTGCATTGCTAGGGTCTACTATTTCTGCCCAAAAGAGGTCGTCCCAAGAGAGTGCCCCTTACAGCTCTAGCTCTTCAGTAACCCACGTTGTGGAAGAGCATTTGTACTTCTCATCCTTAGTTCCTTTATGTATTCTCCTTTATCCCGTTCCGGAAGTAGGAGATGTTCTAAAGGAGCCTGATATGTTGGTTACTTTGAATTTGTTTACATTTCTTTTCATCAATTTTCCTGGTGCGTGAATTGTCATTTTATTTACGTGTATCAGTTTCGTTGCTCCTCATCATTTTATTTCATATTTAGGTAAAAGTTGGTGTACATGTTAGTTGAAGTTCATGTTCTTGCTGCTCTTAAAGTTCTTACTCTGAATTCAAGAAACCTAGATTAGTTTAGGATTGTCTTTGCCTTACATGAGGTTAAGCTGCTGAATGTTTGCCTTACAAATAACAATCACTCCTTTTTTAAACATAAAGCTGAAGATGGGTTATGCTGCATTTGTGAAACCTTGGTATCATCTCACTAGGAACTAGGAAGATCATGCTCTAGTATAATAACTTGATGGTAGTGGATGTGACAATTGTTATGCTAATGATAGCATGAGGGGATTCTCTTTACTTTGAACTGCCCCTATATATATATGAGCTGGGAAGATTAAAGGTGTGTATCGTCTTTCAGCATCCAGGAGTAGGAATCCATTGAGTGGTTTTTTAAACAGAGTTTTACGTTGTTTGCAGGATTTACAGGAATAGATGATCCTTATGAACCTCCTTTGAAATGCGAGGTATGTAAAATTTAGATAATTTATTAATGGTTTGCCGGTTAAGTTTCTGAAATGCGGAAGGTTGTGGTTGTTTTTAGATTGAGATACAAGAGAAAGATGGAAACTGCCCTACACATAATGAGATGGCTGGGCAGGTGGTTACATACTTGGAAGACAAAGGATATCTTGAAGCTCAGTAATCACAGCAACCACTATACACGTTATAATGCCTGCTGGAAGCTTTTATGTGAAGTAATATATATTTTTTAGTTTAGAAGATAATTGTGATATATAGGAGTACTCTCAGTATTGGATCAAGAAATAGGTGTAGAGAGAGCATATTTCTCTGTATTCTTCCTAGTTTTGTCACTCACTACTGAGGATGGAGGCAGGGGCGGAGCTAGACGTGTAACTTTGGGAGGGCTAAGTAATTTTGGAGGGGCTAAATCAATAAAAAATAATTATTTAGTTCTAAAATTAAAATTTTAAAATTAAATACATAGAAATTATTAATTTTGAAAAAATTTGCCCCCTACCTACCAAGGAGGATACGCCCCTGGGTGGAGGTCACATATCTGAGCTTTTCAGCTCCCTTTAGTTTGTGTTCTACAACAAGTCAAGAATAGTGATAGTTATTGTAATAACACATGTATAATTATTCTCAAACCCTTATTATTTTATATTCCGTAGTTTTAGAAGATTTTAATATGTTTGTTTGAATCCAAATTTGGAGATAATGAATTGTTTATTTATATGGTTTTTTTGCAGCTTTGGGTCGGTGTCTTTGCGTAAATAAACAACCCTTTTAAAACCGTTTCTAAAAACATTAAGATACCGGTTTTGATGCGGTGTCTATTCATCAAAAGACACCGGTTTAAAACCGGTGTCAAATACATAAATTTTTAACATTAGGGCCATAGAAAGCGGATATTTTTTCTCTAAGACACGGTTTTAAACCGGTGTTAAAAAGTTCAGACTTTTAACACCAAAGGCTCTAACACCGGTTGGTTTACTAATAGACACCGATGTACATCTAATTTTTTGTAGTAGTGAATTATAATTAAACAATTTTAAATGACATGAGTAGCAAGCTATTTAGAAGGGGGAAAAAAGAGATCCTTTTTTGTATAGAAATAGAAATGAAGTGACCTTGGTTTCTCATCTTAAACTTAAGAGCAAACCATCAAACTATAGTGTCAATGAAAGTATTTGATGACACCCGAGCAGAGCTGGAAGAAATTAATCCACGTCATCAGTATAACACATTTCCGAGTAAGCGACCTGCGAGTGACGTCAACAATAACGTACGACGACACGTCACGAATTAGGCTCGCCGGCTACCGAGCCCAACTGCTACCGAGCCCAACCACAACACGGCCGCCGAGCCCCGAGCCCCGAGCCCAGATTTCAATATGAAGCACACGCGCGACAACCTCGTAAAAATAATCACACGCCCATGCTTAGTACTTTATCGGTATCAGAAACTGCCACATGTCAGAGAATTATGAAGAGAAGTCGACAAGTGGCAAATTTGACTGACATGCACAACTATAGAGGGACATGTGTCGCCCTTTTAGCTATTTTATTAATTAATGAATAGTTAGTGCAAAGATGACTATTGTAAACCCACTTACTCAAAAGGGGTATAAAAAAGTCTGAAAAGGGAAAAAGAGAGAGAGAGAAAAATGATAAAAAAGACCGACCCCAATATTTCGGCTCGGCAAAATACAAAGAAAGGCATAATTAGCCAGAAATAAAGAGACGTTACGCACGTTTTCATTTCCACGTGTTAAACCTTTTACGTATTTCTACTTGTTGACCAAAACGCACGTCAACAAATTGGCGCTAGAAGGAGGGCACCGTATTGGTCCAGTCAGAATTCCAAGCACAGGCAAGTTAAGTAAAAACCAGGTAAAATTTAACGTTTGGCTTCTTGATAACAGACAAAATGAGTCATCAGTCGAGAAATGCTCGTGTTACTGAAGAGCAACATTTGAACAACCAAACTGGCCAGACTACTAATGGCCAAAATATACCCCAAACGGAAGCAGGGAGCACTACTTTGTTTCCCTTCGCTCAGCTAATTGCCAACCCAACTTTTGTACAACAAATGAACCAACTCATATCACAAACTCTCGCTACCACGAACTCTCAAGCACCCCCTCCATTCCTTGCAAATACTAACCCACTCAACCCACAACTAAATGTTAACATTAATCCTCAAATTCCCGGGCTTCCTCGCCACGAAGCCCAAGAAGCCAGTTCGGGTAATGAACAACATGTCCGTCATGACAGAAGACGGCAAAGAGAAAATGAGGAAGAGCAAAGTCGTATAGCAGAGTCATTTCCAGAACAAACACGACATCGTCATGCCCACTCAGTATTCGCCGGACGACTGGGAGTTGATCCCTTTCGCCCAGCTCGATCGATAAGTTCCCGGCTCAGGTTTCCGGATGAGCGGGAACAACTCAGGGTCGATCAAGTCCAAGGCCCTAGCTTATGGCAGGAACGGGATGTAGAAATACACGCCTTTCACGTCGCCGTCGAACGATTGGAAGAAGCGGTCCTGATGGCGAAGCGCCTCGAAGACCGCCCCAAGTATGGAGCCGGCCAAATGCTCCGTTCGCCATTTTCTCCTGGAATCCTGGCGATCCCATTACCGCCAAAGTTGAAAATCCCCCAGGGTCGGCCTCTATAATGGGGAAACCGACCCGACCACTCATGTTCACAAGTACTTAGCATAGATGGAACTATACGGTCCAAGCGATGCCATCCTCTGCAGGGCCTTCCCCCTGACTTTGGGTGACCGAGCCCACCGTTGGTTTAGGACCCTGCCGCAGGGATCCATTCAAGCATGGGGGGATCTAGCCTCCGCCTTTACGACACATTTCTTAACGTCCAAAGTTCGAGCCGCGCCTAAAGACTCCCTCGTGAACATCAAACAAGGGAAAGACGAGCCCCTGAAGAGTTATATTTCTCGGTTTAACAAACAAGTTCGAGAGATGGAACCGGTGTCAGATGACGCCATTTTAATTGCAGCCATGGCTGGACTGGCTCCCGAAACATGGTTTAATTACTCCATCCACGAATCAGGGGCAACCTCGTATCAAGAATTTCTAATCCGCGCGGAACGCCATATTTGTGCGGAAGAAGCCATGGCAAGTAACCGCCCCGAGCACCGACAAGGGAACGTAAGAAAAGACGGAAGGAAAGAACCAGTAATTGGGCCGGGGTCAGGTTTCCGGCCATTCTCGGAAAACCCGACCACCGGATTTAGAGCTCGCCAAGAGGCGAGAGCCGAAGTCGCCGCGCTAAGGAGTACTTTGACCCACACTCCGTCGGCCATATGGAGTGAAGTACAGGGTCTGAATTTGTTACCTCCGGCTCGGCCTCTGAAAATTGAACCATCAAAATTAGATTCGCGTCGATTCTGCGCCTATCACAAATCGATAGGTCACGATACTGACGAGTGCCAAGATCTAATTAGGGAAATTATGTGGGTTGTTCGGCAGGGCGGCCTTAAAAGATACGTTCATGAGCTACCTCCCCCACCAAAGATCGCTCAGGCGTCAACCCGGAGCGTAATCAACCCGGCTCTCCTGCGCCACCCCGGTGACCGAAAATCGGGGAGAGAAATCCTCATGATGTCAAGTGTTAGTCGGATCAATACCAACACAATGGAGGATAGACGCTCCAACAGGAAAAGAAAAGCCGATGTTAGACAGGCAACCAATGCCGAAAGGCAAGTTCGGTGGCTCGAAATCAAGGAAGGCCAACCCACCGCCACTTTGCGTTCTCGGATCGCGGATTCCGACCAGGTGGTCCATCCTCATTCTCGACCTCCGGTCATCACTACACCGATTTTGGGTATTCGGTTCCGCGAGAATTTTAATTGATACCGGAAGCTATTCGTCGATCATTTATATCCGAGCATTTCAAGATTAAACGTGGATGATAGTTATATCCGTCCATGTAACGATAGCATTTTGGGGTTTGGAGGAGGAAGGATAGTCCCACTAGGAGAAGTTGATTTGCCCATCCAAATGGGACAAGGTTTGCATAAACGGACTGTCATGACAACATTCAAAATAATCAATGCCGATTCGGAGTACAATGCTATCATTGGAAGGCCATTGCTTTATCATATAAAAGCAGTCGTTTCAATATATCATTTTTGTATAAAATTTCCAACGTCTGATGGCGAAGCTCTACATAAAGGGAATCAAAGGGAGTCACGAGAGTGCTCTCTTAAACTCCGACCGGTGGAGATTAACGTGGCAGAACAAGGGCAAACCAGTGGAATCACACGAGATAATCCTTTGCCCGAAAAGGAGGCCGAGCAGAAAGGGGTGATCGTTCCGGAGGATAATCCAAGTCGTCGGCCTGGGAAGGAGCCAATGATGGAAGAAGGCGAGCCGCAAATCGAAACCGAGCCGCCGCGAAGACGAATTGCCCCCAAATTAAGGAGGGCAAAGCAAGAAAAGAAAACGAGCGGAACCGGTAGAAACGGTTGATACAATCAATGCTCGGTAAGCCAAGCGAGGAGCCAACTACGTATTGGTCATGATCTTCCGTAACCATATCGGCGAGTTGGTCGAGTTTTGGGAAATAATCTTGACGTCTTCGCATGGACTCATGCGGACATGCCCGGAATTGATCCCAAGTATGCGTGCCACCGCTTAATATTGATCTAACGTTCCGCCATCATCCGAAAAGGCGCAAACTCGGCCCCGATAGACAGCAAAGACTCGAAATCGAGGTTAACAAACTACTAGACAATCGGTTCATCCGAAGCCCTCTATCCTCGATGGGTCGCCAACCCCTGTTTTGGTAAAGAAAAGACGGCCGATGGCGCCTATGCGTGGATTTTACCGACCTCAACAAAGCATGCCCTAAGGACGCTTATCCATTGCCAAATATCGATTACATGGTAGATGCCACGGCAGACACGAGCCGATGAGCTTCATGGATGCATACTCGGGTTACAACCAAATACGGATGCACCCGAGGAAGATGAAGAAAATACCTCATTTTTCTCTCTGCTTCGGGGAATTCATCACATACAAGATGATGCCTTTCGGATTGAAGAATCTTTGGTGCGACCTATCAAAGGTTAGTGAATAAGATGTTTGAGAAAATGATAGGTCACACTATGGAAGTCTATGTAGATGACATGCTAGTAAAATCACTGTACATGTCCGATCATCTAAACGATCTTAATAAAATGTTTGCTATTTTGAGAGAGTACAAGATGATGTTAAACCCGAGAAAGTGCACATTTGGGGTCGGCTCGGGTAAATTTTTGGGGTATATGGTCAGCCAAAGGGGAATCGAAGCTAACCCAGACAAAATAAAAGCCATCACCGACCTAGAATCCCCAAACTCTGTAAAAAAGGTACAAAGCCTAACAGGCCGATTGGCCGCCCTTAACCGATTTATTTCTCGGTCCACAGACAAGTGCAAACCTTTCTTTGAAATTATAAAGAAAAGCAAAAATTTCGAGTGGACCGAGCAAGCACAGGTTGCCTTTGAATCCCTCAAACATCATCTATCTTCAATCCCTATATTACAAAAACCGGCCCAAGGGGAGGACTTGTATTTGTACTTGGCGGTATCCGAATACGCCATCAGCTCGGTGTTAATTAGGCTAGATGGCTCTATTCAACATCCAGTCTACTACACCAGCCAAGCGTTACATGATGCCGAGCTCCGGTACCCACCAATGGAAAAGCTGGCTTATTCATTAATTACAAAAGACGGAAACTCCGTCCATATTTCTTAGAACACAAGATTATAGTATGGACAAACTATCCGTTGAAGCAAGTGTTACACCGACCGATACTTCTGGCCTGGATGATTAAGTGGGTCAATTTAACTTAGCCAATTTGACATTATATACGAACCACGTACTGCAATAAAAGGACAGGCTTTAGCCGATTTTGTGGCCGAATTCACGCCTTCCATACAATTGGAGGTCAAGGAAGACCAAGAATGGAAATTATTTGTCGACGCTCTTCCACCGCAGGCCGAGCGGGGCGAATCGTGATAATCGATCCAAATGAAAAATGCTCTTTGCTCGGCCGTCACGATTTCGAGTTCCCGCGACGAACAACGGCCCAATATGAGGCGCTCCTAGCGGTTTAGATATGGCGGCCTCTATGGGCCTAAAACAACTATTGGTTCACAAAGACTCTCGGTTGGTTGTTCATCAAATCAACGGCGAAGTCTGGCGAAAGAGCAAAAAATTGCACAATATTTGGATTTGGTCAAGAAAAGATTATCACATTTTAAGACAAAAATCTTACATGTGCCCGAGCCGAGAACATGCAAGCGGATGCCTTAGCCCGGCTCGGCTCGACCGAGGGAGATGTCATCACGGATGTCACTTTGTCACACAATTGTCTCCCCTGTCACTTGGTGCAAAGAAAATATATACAACCGAAACTCGAATGCAGACTTGGATGACCCCAATCATCCAATATCTAGAGAAAGGAGTTCAACCCGAAAAACAAAGTCAAGCCGAACACTACGAACTCAAGCGGCTCGGTTTACACTAGTAGACGGCACCCTCTACAAACGAGGGTACTCCATCCCACTTCTACGCCTTTTCGAGACAGGATGCAGATTATGCACTTCGAGAGGTTCATGAGGGAATATGCGGCAACCACGCCGGGGCCAAACGTTGGCCTATAAATTAATACGGCAAGGGTACTCTGGCCATCCCGAAAAAGGATGCTACCGACCTCGTCAAAAGATGTGAGAGGTGCGAGATTTGCACCACAGTCGATATCATCCTCAAACGACTTACTTCCGTATTTAGCCCATGGCGTTTGCCAAATGGGGAATGGACCTCATCGGACCATTACCCATTGGCAAAGGGGCGTCAAGTATGCCATTGTGGCGGTGGATTATTTCACAAAATGGGCCGAGGCGGAGCCTTTGGCAAAAATAGATGAAGAAAAGGTTGTGAGCTTTGTATGGAAATCTATCATCTGAGATTCGGGATACCACATTCGATTGTTACGCATAATGGGAAACAGATTCGACAACCGAAGGTTCCGAAATTTTGTGAAGGTTTCCGCATAAAAACCATTTCTCAACTCCATACCACCCCCAAATGAATCGGACAAGTTGAGGCCGTTAATAAAATACTCAAGTATACCCCGAAGGCGAGATTGGAGGAGTCTAAAGGCAATTGGCCGAGGAACTACCCGCGTACTATGGTCATACGAACGACACATCGAGCGACCACTGGAGAAACACCTTTTCTTTAGCTTATGGAGCCGAGGCGGTGATTCTGTCGAGATTGGAGCCCCTACTTTCAATTGCAAATTTTGAAGAAGACCGTAATGAGGCCGCGCTCCGAGCCGAACTAGACCTGCTCGAGGAAAAAAGGTGCAGCGCCGAGATGAAAAATGCAGTGTATAAACAAAGGAGCGAAAGGTACTACAATTCGAAAGTAAAAGAAAGAAGATTTCGGGTCGGCGATCTTGTATTGAAAAAGATAACGGGCATTCAACCGAGCCCATTGAAGCCGACACTGGAGGGCCCGTTTCGGATCAACCACGCCTTATCCGGTGGGGCATACCAGTTAGAATATTTGAGTGGAGAAAAATTTACGCATCCATGGAATGTATCATACCTGAAGCGGTATTATCAATAAAGATCTCGATCTACGATCCAGATAGGATTCCAAAAGAATTATCCCTTCATCTGGTATTTCGTGAGCTCTTTAAAGGAAAACGAAGTTTTTACTCACCACAAATCAAGACTCGGCTACGCACCGAGCACAATACCAAGACTCGGCTACGCACCGAGCACAACACCAAGACTCGGCCACGCACCGAGCACAATAAAGACTTGGTTACGCACCAAGCACAAGATAAAGACTCGGCTACGCACCGAGCACAATACCAAGACTCGGCTACGCACCGAGCACAAAATCAAGACTCGGCTACGCACCGAGCACAAAATCAAGACTCGGCTACGCACCGAGCACCAAAATCAAGACTTGGTTACGCACCGAGCACAATAAAGACTTGGTTACACACCAAGCACAATATAAAGACTTGGTCACGCACCGAGCACAATACCAAGACTCGGCTACGCACCGAGCATAATAAAGACTTGGTTACGCACCAAGCACAATATAAAGACTTGGTTACGCACCGAGCACAATACAAAGACTTGGTTACGCACCGAGCACAATACAAAGACTTGGTTACGCACCGAGCACAATACCAAGACTTGGTTACGCACCAAGCGCAAATCAGAGACTCAATTTATACACAAAATTTCAAATACGAAATGGACAGGTTTATATCCCTGAGTGCAAGAATCGATTAAGGCGAGCAGACCCCCTCACTCAGAAGTACCGAAAATCGAGCCCCGTACTTGGGAAAATAAGAGGAAAAAAGAAGACAGGCAACACTCTTACAAAAAGGAAAGAGCCGAGCATCCACAAAAAGCTTGAAATACATACACAGGAAAGGAAAATAACAATTCATTTTTACTTCAAAAATAATTACATAGGGGAGGCCGGAGCCCGTTACATCTCGAGGCACGAAGCCAAATTACCTACCTAGGGCTACATATAAAAGTATCAAGACTGAGCAGGGGGCGGAATATCGACGGCACCGCTAGAAGCGACTTCTTCCACATCCGGAGGAGAGCCCTGCGCATTAGAAGCTTCCGCAAAGTTCGGCCGAAGGGTATTGAGATCAGCCTCCAGAAGGGCCAAATCTTCCTCAAGCTGAGCAACAGTACGCCCGCCCTTAAGTAAATCAAGAATTTCTTGGAGACTAGTCGCATGGCCACAGGTCAACATGAATGCATACTCCTCGGAGTCTTTGTAAGCTTTAATGGCCTCTCTACGAACTTCCTCAGTTTGTCGGCGGGCGGCTTCTTCAGCCTCCCTGCGTACATCGGATAGGCGCCTCTCCATTTCCTCAACCCGGGCAGTGGCAGCACGTTCCAGCTCGGCGACCTTAATCCTGAGTTCTTCTTCAGCCTTGCGGGCCCGATCTCGCTCGCCTCACCCAGCAGCCTCTCTCTCTCGGAGTTGGCCCGAGCTATAGCCTCATCCGCTTGAGTCTTAAAAGATTCTTGCACCCCTTGGAGGGTAGCATAGGCCTCCTGCAGATCCCCGTGCCGCCTTTCCAGGTCGGCATATTTTTTCTCCAACTCGCGGGTTCCCCCAACCGCATGCCATAAGAGCCCAATCATCCGCCCAGACATGGCCATAGCATATTGAATTTGTTCTTCGAAGCCAGCTTGATCGAGCGAATTGCTCGATGCCTTTGTCCAGGCACGGGCCGGGACATCATTGCGGCCCGCTTCCTCCGGTAAGACCCTTGATTGCTCCTCCGCTTCGGCGTGGCACATCGAACGAATTCCACAAACCATCGAGGGCGAAGTCCAACCATTCCCTCGCAATATTCATCTCTTGCTTGGTTTGGAGGAATGAAATGACCTTCCCTGCCGAGGTCATCCGAGAAAGTTCGCGGGCCTTCCATTGCCGGGGGCTGTTCAGGATGTTCGGGCGCCGCTCGACCAACCCTTTCAGTCTGATCAGGCTCCTCCATCACAATTCCCCCTCTTCTCCTTTGAAGAGGCGGCTGCACTGCTTCCGGCACTCCATCAGCAGGACGTTTGCCGGCCCGGATATCTTCTCTCGAGCCGCCTCCACATCCGCAGGTTGATCGGCACCGCCCGAGCTCGCCGTCTTTGTATTCCTCACACTGCGGCGTGCACGCAAATCCAGCCACGCCCGCATAAAGCAACCATCAATTAGAAGAAAGATCAAAGAAAAAAAAAAGACAACTCAAAAGAAAATGGAAGAAATACAAAGTGTTTTACCTCGAACGGCAGCCGCACTCGGCGGCCGGGAAACAGTGGTTCGCCCTACGGGCGCAGATGATCTACCCACAGGACTAGTCGTCGCAGAGGCGGCGCGGCTTGCTCGATTCGCCGGCTGATCCCCGGAGAATGGGGCCGTATTTCTTCATTAACGAGAGGATTCTGTTGAGGCACTCTCTCGACTTCCTCCTCCCGCTCGGCCGCCTCATCCCGAGCCGCCCCTCTCGGCCGGGGTCGGGCGGGCGAGAGCAGCCTCAAACCACCAGCGGCCAAGTTGGCCTCAGGTGGCCAACCTCTCAATCCGCCGTCCATGATTCCCGGGCCTGGATGTTCTCCACCTTCGAATAAAAGCGGGCGACAGAGGCCCTTTGATGCCCTGCTGTAAAGGGGGAAAGAAAGGACAATTATGAAAAGGAAACAATAAACAAAGAAAAAGCAGGGAAAGGGAAAAGATAAGACTTATCAGAACCAAAAACAAAATTTGATGGGGATGAAGAACGGTCTCACTTTCTCCTTCCCCCACACGAGCTTGCCACTCGCCGCTCACCCAAACCATTTATCCTTCCACTCCTTCGAGAAGAAGGTAGACCCTCCACCAAACCGTCCGGATACCCCGACGGGTCATGACGTAATACCATCCGGATGGTCGACCCCGAGACGATGGAGTCGCTCGCCATACAAAGAGCTCGTTCATCTCCTTAAATTTGGGGCGAGGATATTTTTCCAGTGAAACATCACCAGAGGCCGATGATCCTTCCCCAAGAAATAGGGTGCACCGGGCCTGGGATGCATACCCCACTTGCAAAACCACCGCGTGAGGAAGGCGCCGGCAGCGGAAATCTTAAACCGTATAAAAGGCCGAGCAAATACGCCGTGCAACCCTCCGTGGGTACTGGGAACTTCCGTGCCGTCCCGGTACCCGTAAGAGATACCGCTCGGAATACGGTACATCCGCCGGAGCTCATCCACCTCCCGAATCATCAACATGCTCGGGATATCGTTTATGTCACTTGGCGTCCAACGAGGCTCGACACGAAGACGAGGTCCTCCTCCTTGTCGACCGTCGCCATTACGGTGGCCTATGGGCCCTAGTGGCCTTCCTACCTCGAATCCCCTGGGACACTCATCTACTCGCTCTCGTTGTCACGCTCCCGCTCGATGGATCCATATCTTCTTCTTCTCTCGGCCGGCACAGCTTTAGAATCAACACTTGGCGATTCTTCACCGGAATTCTCTTGTACCCCCGGGTTGATACACCGTTCCTTCTCTATAAACGGTCACCGCGTCGGTCAAAGATAGTGTCGTCCGCTCGAGGACGCCCCACCTGAAGAATCGGAGAAGATATCTGGATAATACTCGGACGCGGGGGCGGAGATCGCCGTCTTTGTGAAAAATAAACAGAGGGTTCGGATGGAGGATCTTCAATTTCAACTTCTACACTATAACTACGACTCTACTATCTTCAAAAGAAGACATTTATAGGTAAAGGAAGAGTATTTGAAAAAAATACCTAAGTTCAAGTCTCTCGAACTTGGGAAGCCGAATTCAAATTTCTCGCTTCGGTTTTAATTACTTTAGCTCAAGGGTTAAAGGATGCGAAAGTGAATAATGAAGGAAAACAAAGGTATTTATAGATAAGTTTCCTCGATAAACGGGACGTTTATTCGAAAGGACGCTCCTTTTTAAAAGCTCAAAAGCCGCCAAACATGACAAAAACGCCGTGTGTCCCCACGCCCACGACAGAATCGACGTAACTTTTCGGTTCTCGCAAGATTGGTCCAACCACGAGATGCCACGTGTCTCGTCATTATGGCAACCCACCAATGCGCCATTTCAAGCATTAATTGCTACGCGACAGTACCAGGAAAGAACAAAACCTTTGAAAAATCCGTTTTCCCATTAATTGTTCATCATTAGCATTAAAGTTTAACTCCGACGTCAAAGAATTTTCTCTCGAAGTCAAACTTGGGGGCTTTGATGACACCCGAGCGTAGCCGAAGAAATTAATCCACGCCATTAGTATAACACATTTCCGAGTAAGCGACCGCGAGTGACGTCAACAATAACGCATTTACGACACATCGCGCGAATTAGGCTCGCCGGCCACCGAGCCCAATCGCTACGAGCCCAACCACAACACGGCCGCCGAGCCCCGAGCCCCGAGCCCGATTTCAATATGAAGCACACGCGCGACAACCTCGTAAAAATAATCACACGCCCATGCTTAGTACTTTATCGGTATCAGAAACTGCCACATGTCAGAGAATTATGAAGAGAAGTCGACAAGTGGCAAATTTGACTGACATGCACAACTATAGAGGGACATGTGTCGCCCTTTTAGCTATTTTATTAATTAATGAATAGTTAGTGCAAAGATGACTATTGTAAACCCACTTACTCAAAAGGGGTATAAAAAGTCTGAAAAGGAAAAAAGAGAGAGAGGAAAAATGATAAAAAAGACCGACCCCAATATTTCGGCTCGGCAAAATACAAAGAAAGGCATAATTAGCCAGAAATAAAGAGACGTTACGCACGTTTTCATTTCCACGTGTTAAACCTTTTACGTATTTCTACTTGTTGACCAAAACGCACGTCAACAGTATTCATCCCAAAATAGAATAATGAATGTAATGTGCACTCTGCATAAGCCCAAACAAGAACTAACGTCACTCCAAAATTCAAGTTCACAGGTTTCAAATAATACAATCAATAATTCGCCTAATACAATCATCACGGACTGAAGAAAAGATGAGATGAGTAGAGATTAAGAAATTAAAACAGCCATATTAAGAAACATGTAAAATTGGACTGTTCAAAATACCTCTTTAATTATGACCCATATAGGTAGTTTCTTGACATTCTTGTGGATTTCCGTATTGAACATTCGTATGACCCATAATATGCACATCAGACTGTTGAGACAAATTTGTTTAAGAAAGCATGCTAGCTGAAAGTAAGCATTATATAAATACTTTATCCGATAGTCTTGCCATACAATACCAATCAATTCATCAACCAATTTATTCAATATCAAAAAAATTACCAATCAGTAACATATTACCTGTAAACCATCAAACTTGTACTCATCCAACCACCATCTCGCAATATTAGAGAGAGGAAACCTTAGAACCTACAATTAAAGGCATCGTAGATGCCAATTATGATGATATAAATGAAAAAAAAATCGTAAAATATTTCGATATTGTATAGTAACTTTTAATATCTAGACAGTACATTCTTCCCATTGTCCATAGTTAAAAGACGAGAATCCCATATCCTATATCTAAAATAATAATGTAACATATAATGCAAGAAATATTTAATAAAAATGAAAACATGAATAAAAGATAAGTAATATGGATCTCATTTTATACTTTTTGTTATCAAGATTAAGAGAAAAATAATAAAAAAATTATGATAAATTAAAGAAATTACCGGAACTCTTTAAATAAATAGATAGAGAAGAGACAAATAAATAGTATAATTCATGAGTATTGAAAAGTGTGATAGAGAAAGATAAAGAATGAGTTTAATTTTGGAGATGAATGAGATTTTCTTTAAAAAAATATTATTTTTGCACAAACCATCACATAAAATTTTTCACTCAAAAATGAAAATTGGGAAACATTCACACAATTACGGCCTTTGATTTTGAATTCCTAGATAGGATAAATTAAGAAAATAAAAAAATCAAGGTTTAGTTTAATCAAAAAAAATTGATTATTATTTAAATTCCAAGGACCTCTTTTATATATTTTCTTACTTACAAAATAACAATATTCTGAAATAGATTTTATAAAACAAATCTCAAAACAATATGTGTAGTTTCGAAATATAATTGAATTTTTTTTTTTTGGCAGAAACTTAAGAATAGTTTTTACATTTTTTTGAAAAATAAACAATTTTATACTTTCATAAAATAATCTAGTCATCGTTTGTTCATTTTAGAATTCACGATGAACACTACTGTGATAATATCATGAATATAGGCTTAATTGCAATTTTGGTCCTATAAATATAAGGAAGTGGCGTATGTAGTCCTATAATTATTGTGTGTAGCAATTTTGGTTCCATAAGTATAAAACATTTGGCATCTTTGATCCTCAAAGTATGCTATGCAACAATTTTGGTCCCATATTTTTTTTTAATTATTGTGCAGTTTTTGTCCCATAAATTCTAGGTTTATGCAAATTTGGTCCTGAAATATTGAAATATGACTTACCAATTTGGAAGCAAAATTGAACAAAAATGTAATTTACGGGACCTAAATCGATACTTAGAATATTTACAGGACCAAATATGCCACCCATTTGGAGTTATATGACCAAAATCGCAACATAAGATACTTATAGAACCAAATATATGATGTAATCCTCTATACTTACAGGACCAGAATTACAACTAAGCCTGAAATATAAATGTAGAATTTCGATATTTCAATTAGGCAAGAAAAGGTAAATAAGAAAAGAAAAATAGAGTTAAATGGACGTTTAACTGCAGATTTTTTTAAAAAACGTCGTCATATTAGTAAAAACAAAAAACTGAGACATACATTTGTGAAAGTGTCTTTACTTAAATACACTTTCTAAAAAATATAGTTATAGCCTTAGTTTTAATTACACTTTTTAGAAGAGTCACTAACAAGGGCGTAGATAGGGTTGGGCCAGCCTGGGCCCTGGCCCAGCCCTTTTTTTTAGAAAAAAAAATTTAGTTACAATTTAAAAAAAAAAAAAAGAATTTAGTTATAATTTGTATTGTTTTTTCTTGGATTTTCTATCCGGCCCATCCCATTTTCGTGTATCGGCCCACCCTACTAAATCGTCCTGGCTCCGCCCTTGGTCACTAAATATGTGTTGCCATAGATCTTTTTTCTTGTAGTGTTTTATATATAAATATATATATTTAAATGGCGAGCTAGGGTGTTAGCCATTGCATTGGCTAGCTCCTATCTATCGGGCGTCGGATTAAAATGGGCCAAAATAATTCGACCCTATTAATCCTCTCGTTTTACGGATTCGACGGTCCAGGCCGGCCGACTCCGGTTTTAAATTAAGCTCCACGTAGCACAAAATGGTTATGGATGTTTATACATTTCAAACATCTAATTAACAGATCAATAAATATTCATTTTATTGTCGGCCGTAGCCGCCATATAACCGCGCATTTCTTGGCATTTTTAAATATCCGCAAAAAGCACTCCTAATTTCCACTATATATATAGATAATCTGTGGAACAAAAAGTAGTACTCAAATTTCTCAACCCTAAATTCTCTCTGTAATAATATATACTTACTTATCGTTCTTTCTTGATAAACGTAACTCGATCGATCTCAACAACAATGGAGAATCAATGGAAAACGATGAGTGATGAAGAATACTTGAAGATGTTGCCATTGGGATTCGTATTTCAACCAACAGATGAAGAACTTATCGTTCATTACTTGATGAAGAAGCTCAAAAATGAGCCGTTACCCCCCAACAAGATCTATTCTGTTAACTTGTATGATTTCAGCCCGGACCGTCTCGTCGGTATGTAAATTTTTTTCATTAATCAAGTTCTAATTGGTATTTGTTTTAATTTCTTGATGATGATATTGTTTTCCTTTATATAGTATGTCGAGCAGTATTGGTACGGATTTGCATTCAAATCTTTTAGTACCGCTAAAGCATGTGGGCAAGGAATTTCATCAATTTGAAACTTGTTGCATGTGCAAGTCTTTTTTTTCAAGGTCCACAACAAATGTTTTCTTAGCTTCTGTGACTTTGAAGATAAAATCATTTGATCGCTTCACCTGAAACATAATAAAACATATAAGAAATATTTGTGAAACAATGGACCATGTGCTGAAAGTTTGCATTGAATTACCCTTAAATTTAGGGAAATGGTGTAGTTTTTCCCCATATACTCTTCAGCTCTTTTTGTCATCCTTATAAATGTTGATCTTGCTTCGATCTGATGTCTGCACGCCCAATCTTGAACTAAAGGTCTCACGTATTCGAGAAACGTTGTTACTGGATAGGTCTCTCCCGACTACATTCGCTGCATTAAGTGATTCTGCAATGTTTGAAGTCATGACAAAGTATTGTTTGGTCTAATAGTGGAGTTGTGTCCATTTCTCATAGTCGATGATGGACAAATAAGGTCTAATTTTGTTGTTTACGCTGTCAAGTGCATACATTTATTTTTCAAACTCTTCATTCGTATGTATGCTTTTCGCTACTATGAATGAATCTCGATTTCGTTGTTTTTCCTTTTGAAGTTTGCCTTCAAATTGTTGAGTGGATGATACGTGCATAACCTATGAGATATCTCAGGATATACCTAATCATTAAAATAATATATTTGTGAGAAATTTGTAATGGTGAATGCATTTGAATCTATATGTGAAACATGAAAGAAACATATATGAAACAATAGTGAAACATCATATAATGAAATAGTTACATTCTATACCTCCTTTATTGCTGTTTCGATACTCACGTGTCTATCTGAGACTATGCACATCCCTTTCCTGAGACCTATGGTTTGTCTGATATTTGTGAAAAACCACACACAACAAGAAGAGGAACGTGTCATCCTCCTTTATTATTATTTTAGTGATCAATTGGGGATTCGTTTCCTCCAACATGTACAAGTAAGCCGGTAGTTTCTGATAAGACTCATCCGACCTTTCCCTTATTATTTCCAGTGCTTTCTCTTTTGATCTCCAATCATTTTTGTAGCCGAGACTTATTCCATGCTCATCCTTCATGTCTCTAATTATATATGTTGGCGTGTAGACTATTTTGATGTTGTTTAGGTACTTTGATTTGATAAGGTCCCCAACTATTTTTGCAGTGGCATGCCTTTTGTCGTTCATTCTCTTATACCAGTGGACAAGTGTGGGTTGTTTTGTGTTTTCTTACTATGAACCTTGTTGTCCCTGATATTTATGAGGCTTTCAAATGCCAATTGCAATTTTCATCGAAAGACTTTACGTAGTATTACTTTTTGCACGACTTCTTGACCTTATATTGGAAGTGATGTTTCAACGCATAACAACTGACATGTTTGATTAATTCCTCCTTGGTGTTGTAGACATCTCCCTTTTGGAATTGTTCTTCACCATGCCTACTTTCTTGAATTTCTATTATATTGTTTCTTCTCTGACTACGTTTCTTCTGCGACTACATTTCTTGAATTTCTATTGTTTCTCCTCCGACTACATTTCAAGAAGCAATGTGTTGTAGTAGGTGAAGCATTGCTAATAGAAACAATTGTGAAACAACTAAGAAGCATATGTGAAACAAATACGTAATGTATTGCATTTAGATTTTTGAGATTCACACGATTTTTTTTTAGATATTCACGAGAAGCAATTTTTGTAGAATTTTGGATAATAATCGAACAAAATAAGTATTTTTAAGCTTAAAACTGTCAGGTTGTTGGAATTCTCATGCAAAATTCTTGGTTCAATTCAATGTCAATTTCATCCAATACATATTGAATTCTAAATTTCTATATGTAAAATCGTGAAACTGATTGAAACAAGGTATTCTCAGATTAACATAAACAGATCGTGTTGTTGTTATTTGTTGGGATGGAGAATTGTATTGTGATCGGATCTCCTGCAATACGGTGATTTTTGGAGCAGGAATTTGGTGATTTTTAGAACTCAACTCTATCTCTCCGTGCCATGCAGTTAGATGATTCCCAATGTTTTTAAAATATAAAATCAAATATGTATCGTAATAAGTCCTCCAAACATATTACATTTTGTAAGCAAAATCAAAACCATATAAAATATTATGTAAGTTCCATCATTCACGTATTATTGTGGGTTTTATTTTTTGAAAACTATATAATGCACGTAAACTAAACAAGCAATCAGTATTTATTACTTAAAAAAACATTCGATGTTTTTATCAGATGACATTTTACCATTAATCTTATGATGTAACTGTACTATTTGTATGATTGTAATGTATATTTTTGCTCAATTTTAAGTAGTTATGTGTATTGGAAGGAGAAGATTTTTTTGGTTTACAAATTAATCTTACAAACAATCTCACAACCAATCACCATCTCAAAAAGGAAATGATCAGTAACATCAATCATAATCATTATATTTTCAATCCACATCCAATCACCATCTATAATTTATTTTTACTTTTCAAAAACAATAATTTTTCACTACTATTCTCTATAAAAATAAAAATGGACAAAATAAAAGCTCAATCAATCACTCCCTAATTGTACTCTAGCTCATTTTAAATTGAACCCTTATGAAGAGTCATATTTTGGATCGAGGAGGCACCATATTGTCTTGAGGTACTTCGTCGAGATGATCGATGTACCTTGTGTAGAGATGTTAAATTAATGGGTGTACCCTAGCGGTTTTGAGCATCACTTGAGAAATTTCATGACTTGATACATAAAATTGATATGCATTACATAAATTATATATCTCAATGGCTCATGATCAAAATTTTACATGCATTTTAACAAAAGCACCTAGAAGTTGAAAGAGTTTTTCCACCCACCTTAAAATTGGAAAATTGTGAAATAAAAGGATAAATTTCACAACTTTGGATGAGGTCACTTAGGTCAGCCCCTAAGTCAAGAAATATAAAAAATTTGGAGTTAGAAAAATGAGAGAAAAATTAAGGAGAAAAAGAAGGAGATAAGAAAATTGGAAAGACTACACTTTACCTTGTCTAGTAGGTGATTTGAAACTAGTTGAAGCTTCAAATTTGGGATTTTTGGTTCAACTCCAAAATCACCTAAGGTCAGCCCCTATTTCTCAAAAATGAAAAAGGGGTGTAAAAATTTGAAAAAAATAGGAAGAAGAAGAAAGAAGGGTTCTAGTGTCCAATTCTTACCTTTTAGTCCAATTTTCTCTACTAATTATTCTTCAAGTCTTCAAATTTCACCACCATGCATGCATGTCTCCAAGTGGTCTTCTAAGTACCTCAAAATCCAAAATATGAACTTAAATTAAAAGGAGAAGGTGATGAGTAGTAAGATTTTAAGTTAGATTGAGGAGTGAAATTTCTTACCTTGAGATGGGGTGTTCGAATTTTTGGGGTTTAAGTAGAAAGATTGTTTGTTTTGGTTTAGATGTTTGAAGAAAGAAAGTGTGTTTGATGTTAGGAAGAAGATGTTCTTGAAGATATGAAGGTAGGCTTGAAGATGTGAAGAACTTGTGTTTGAATATTTGAAGATGTGAAGAAGTGGTACTTGAAGATATGAAGAACTTATGTTTGAAGGTTTGAAGATGTGAAGGGTTGGTGTCTGAAGATGTGAATGATTTTTAGAGAGAGGTTAGAGAGAAGGAGGAGAATTTGCTTGAATATTAAAATGTGTTGGATGAAAAATGATTTTTTTTGTCTCCCAACAGTGTTATATGATTTGGTCAGCTAACATTATGGAAGTTGGCTTTCTTTATATACAATGTTTTTTGTGGAAAGTCTTTATATACATTGGAAGTTGGAACCCAAATAAATGAGGTGCATGGGACGAAAATTTGGCCTAATGGCCGATTGTTAGGGAGAGAGGGAGAGAAAAAATTTTGTTTAATTTTGTGTCTTGAATTTTGCTTCTTGCATTGGAGACAAAATGCAAATCAAAGGTATGGGCATGAGATGGGTTTGAATGGAATGTTGGGAAGACTCCAACATGTTGGGAAATTTAATAATAAAGAATTTATGTATAAGATGATGTGTATAATGTTTGAATTAATGGTATAATTATACACAAGATGACTAATATAAGGTGTAAGTGTACAAGAATTGGATGATATTTCTACTCCAAAATATCACATCATGGCCGTCCACTATAGGGGCAAATTGGTAATTCCATATATTTTTTTTTTGTCCCAAATTTGATGATAATAGTTGAAAAATATCAATCTCCAAAATAATTGGTGATTTCCTTGATCACTTATAAGTCTCATAATCACTTATACTAAATCAAATTCTTAATTCTATAAGGTAAAAGTCTCTAAAATAAATAGTCTCTTAAAATTCTAAGGTGACTAATAAATACAAGAATAGTAATAATGACCAATCAAGTAATCATAAATGTAAAATAGAATTAATAAATGATCAGGATCATAAGTAATTAAATAAAATGAAATAAAATACCAAATATATATATTATTAATAATTACCCGTTAAAGTGGCGCGGTAAAATAGTCGATCAATTACATAGACGACAAAAGGATCAATCATAATTCGGAAAAATCGGGGATTCACAGTAATTTTGAATACGAACATTCGAATTGATTCTTATATCTTCGAATATATTTCAAATATGAATAATAATCAGTTTTGTATTTGAATATTAAAGGATTTTAAATAAGAATATTCTATAAATGAAGCTAATACGAATAAAATATATTTGATTACCCTACTCATTTGCACCTCACCAAAAATCAGCCATGATTTTACAAAGAGGGTCACAGATTCCCTTAGGCAACTTATAACATGACAAAATGTAATTGGGGAGAGCACTAAGTACTGATTTAATCAACACCTCTTTACCTGTCAAGCTAAGAAATGTAGTTTTCCAGTTTAAAATTCCTTTTTTTCTTTTTTGCACCTTCAATCACATAACTGAAAACTTCCTCTTTTTGATCCTTCAATACACTACAGGTGATAAACTCATCACACACAATAGAAAGGAAGTTGGATATTGCAATACACTACTTTATTATTAAGAGGATAAATACTCTAAAGATAAGAAAACCAATTGGATTATGTACGAGTATACGCTACGGACTCCCTCAACCACTTATGATCAGACTACACAAAATAATATCAATGTGCGTGTACAAGTTTATATATATGTATCTAATTATTGTATTTTTATATACAATTGACCATGACTTTATTGTATATTTATATATTATTGCAGATGTTAGATGCTTTAGTTCTTTGTCGAATCCATAATCATCAAAAAAGCTACAAAACAAGGAATAATAAAGTTACCGAGGATGATGCAAGGAGCTATTATGATAATTTGGATGTTCAGGAGAATATATTTTTGAACATGGAATTTCCACCCTTAGGTTACGTAATCTACTTCAGTCTGGAAATAGTTTACTTTATTCATAGGTATTCTAGATTAGAATATATATATATATATATAGTTAACTTATATTTTGTGTAAAGTTTGTTCAATGTTTTGTTGAAATTGGAGGTTAGACCTAGTCCCCCTCCCATTAATATGTACTTAATTTTTGGAGTTAATAAACAGGTAAGGGTATATATATGTCAACCCCCAGGCACAGGCGGTATTATATAAAAAAATAGCATCTATTAATATATATTATTTGTTGTGCAGTACTGCAAATAAACTGTAAAAATACTTATATAAATCCTCGCAAACTTCAAGAATATTGCTCAATGCCACAATTAACATTGATGACCTCCAAGTTTGAGGTGTTATACATTTTTCTGATAAGCTATTATTAAACTTTGATTTGTTAAAAAAATTAAACATTTTGTATATTTTCCCGTAAAATGCTTTTCGATAGTCATTAAAATCATTATGGACAATGTATATGGTTTTTTTGATCAGACAAATGTACATTGAAATAATACATACTAAGAAAAGCTCAACATTTAGTTCCTTGGCAAAAACTTATATGAAATAGTCTCACGGGTCAAAATCCGTTTTATGGAGCCCCATATTCAAATCCATCTCAATAAGCTGGTATTTTGGATATTGTGAGGAAATTATCATATAAATCTGAATATAAGAGAGAAAGAACATAACCAACGAAAAACAGAAGAAATAATGAGAAAAGAAAGAGTCATAGCATTTCGTTGCTTTTCCACCCACCGCTACCACCGACCTTGAAATTAGTACCAACGACAAGCCCATGACGAGATTACTTCGAGGCTTTAGGGGATTTGTGCTATAAAAATAAAAAAAACCACAATAATAATGATGATTCGAGAAAAAAAGGGGATAATGAGGCCATATTTATATAAAAAGACAATAATTTTTGTTTTTTTACAATTTGGAAATAATGTATTACATTGGTTGAAGTATTACATGTTTAAGTAAAAAGTATTATACATCGAACTGAGAAGTATTACAAATTGAGCGGAAAATTTTATATGTTAAACTTAAAAGTATTATATGTCGAATCGAAATATTATAATTTTATGTGCGTGATCTTAAAAAGTATATCACTTTTTTATCCTAAAAATTATTTATTTTCAAAGTAACAAAATTGATATAATTACTTGAAAAGTTACATACAATCTTGCTTAACAGTATCACATTTTATTAAATAAGTATCATTTTTCTCTAAAAAGTATATATTATAAAAGTAGTAAAACTCATAGTAGTAGTTATTCTAAAAAGTATTATTTTTTTCCTTCGAAAAGTATCATTATTTACTCTTAAAAGTATTAGTTATTTCCCCAAAAAAATATTACTAGTCCATTTCCCTTTATAGATATGGCCAGCATCCATCTACTTCTTTATACTTTCATTTTCTTTTTTTTTCCGGCCATTATTTGCACATACCAAAAAATTAAAGAGAGAAGAGTAACATATACAAATTTGGGGTTGAATTTGTGCATATAAGCTATGGTTTGGGGTCCACCAGGTTAAAGGGAGACAACATATATTGACCGACTTGAAGCGCGCGTAGTTTATCCTCATGGGTTTTAGATCCGTAAGATGGTCTCATAAGAAACCCACCACTACCTTCAGGGTTTAATTATTTTCACCCAAGGTTGAATTTCACTTGCTTACCCGGGACCTAAGGTAGTTAGAGCCCATCTCAACCGCGCTCACGGTTTAAGAATTTTCACCTAATGTTGAATTTCAAATTTTTAATTACCTGGGATCTAATTATGGTTGTTAGAACTCAACTCTATCTCTCCCTAAATGCAGTTAGATGATTCGCAATGTTTTGAACATATAAAATCAAATATGTATCGTAATTCGTAATAAGTCATCCAAATGAATTACATTTGTAGGGAAAATTACACAAAAAACCCTTAATTTTTAAAAAAAGACAAAAATACATACCACGATAAAAATACCCCACTTGGTCTAGCCCATGACAAAAATACCATACCTGCTCTTACCTCTTCACATTTCTACCCACCTTCTTCAGTTTTTTACTTTCTAAAGCTAGGGTAATTTATTTTTCACGTTATTAACTGAATCTCATACCAGAAGAGTCCCCATTTTTTTTGCTATTCCCTAGTTGATCGTGGCCACCTCTTCACATTCCTTACCTTTTTTTTCAGTTTCAATTCTTCCAGGTCCCTCATGTTCCCTGTTTGTGTAACTTCTTGAAACCTCTGGTTTTGTTAGTTGTTTTAATGGCTCCTAAAAACTCTCCTCATAAAAGGCTATTGAGAAGTTCTTCGAAGTTGGAGGCACCAGATTCTTCGAAAAAGAGGAAATTTCTGAAGGGTGTTGCTGGCTTAATGGCTTCGAAGAAGAGGAAAGTGGAAAAGATCGTTGAGGACGAAGCGGTTTTAGATGTGAAATCGCCATCCAAAACTATGAAATCGAAAGTTGGTGTTAAAGCTGCCGGAAAGAAGAAGGTTTCTTTTGAAGAAACGGATGTTGCTGAGGTATGAGTTTTGTGTATTCTTTGTTATTCTTATTTTGTGATTTGTAGTTTTTTGTTTGTTTTAATGTTTTTTCTTATTTGTTTCTGTTATGTTTCATTTGTTCTTTTATGTATTTTAGTTGAAGTGGTTGTTGATTTTATGTTTCTTTGTGTTTTTATTTTGTTTTATTATTGTTTCTAGGGTTTCAAGTATGTTCTTGACACTGCTGACTGGTTTACTGCTCGAGTAAATACTGCATTCTCATTTGATGTTATTAACAATATAGAGAAAATGTTTAACTTACACCCAACTCGAGGCATTCAAGAATACATGTTTTGGATATTTCTTGGACATGAAAGAGGTTGATTTCCAAAATCAGCTTGTCCATTCGTTGTTGAAACGTTAAGTCGTCCACTCAAAGAAGGACGAATTTGTTGTGTGTGTGAGTGGAAAATTATTGAGGTTTGGGGTGGGGGAGTTTGCTCTAGTGACCGGTCTTAATTGTGTTGGTGATAGGCCTTAATTGTCGGGGGATGTTCATAGCTCTGTTATTTTTCAAAAGTATTTTGCTAGCAGAAGCAAGTTCAATAGGCAGTCCATTGAGGAATATTTTTTAATGCGTGTTTGGGGTGATGAGGATCTAGATGCCCTGAAATTGGCTTTACTGTATTTTCTCCATTTCTTTTGTTTTACTTCTACGGGTAGTTCGGTTGAGATGTCATTTTTTGAGATGGTGGACAAGGATATGGATGTGTTTGACACATATCCATGGTGGAGGGAGTTGTTTGATGTCACTATTCGTGAGTTGATGCAACAAATTTTGTATAGAACAAACTTCAAGGTGAGGAGAATCTTAGTGGAAAACGTACAAAATTTTACAGAATCCAATGATTTTCGTTGGCATTCCAGATTTGGTTCTACGAGTGTTGCCCAGAGGTGAATGAGAAGTTTTGTGCTCGTGTTGATTGTTAAATCCCGAGGATTTTGAACTGGACTTGTTCAAAGTCTGGGAAAGACAACAGAGTGAGGGCCGAAGACTTGGAGATGAAGATCTTCAATCGGTCTGCTGAACAGGCAATATGATTTTACTATTTTTTTCCTCCTGTTTTGTTTCATTTATGTTTCATAACGGTTTCTTTATTGTTTCTGACTGTTGTTTTGTTTTTTCTTATTTCAGTTGGGGTTGAAGAATTTGTGGCCGACTGAGGATGAGGTTGTGCAGTTGTGCATTCATACATTTTATGATAAATCAAAGTACACCTTCAGCCCGGTTGATGGTGATTTTGTCATTAGAAAGTTGAAACACAAGGAGGCCGATATTGATATTGGGTCGAAGGATACCATTGATGATATTGTTGAGAACCAACAATTGTTTTCTCAGGATTTTGAGGTTTTTAAGATTTCCACTACAAAATTCTTGGAATGACAATTTGCAATTGGTTTCTCTGAGTTGGCCGATATTAAGAGAAAACTAGAAGTTCTCATACTTTTTTTTGTTTTAATTATAAGTATATTTTATTATCTTTCTAGATTTTTCTTTGTGTTTCTTTTATGTTTAAAGATTATTTCTTTGTTGTTCTTTTCATCACATGATTGTTGTTTTTCATGTAGGTTCGTGTTGGTGTGGACAAAGTGGAGCAGGTTGATGAGTCTGAGTCTAAGAGTGAAACTGAATCTAATGGCATGTCATTAGGTTCGGGTTAAAGAAGATCTCGAGATGGAATAAAAGATGGAGAGGATGATGTTGATGATGGGAATACGTATGCTCCCGTTGGGGAAGTTGGGACTGCTTTGCCTACGGATTTGGGTGATGTTGATGGTCGTGCTAATGGTGTTTCTACTGTAGTTTTGGAGAAAAAAAATGATGATTTTTTTGAGGTTGTTACATCTACTGTGAAGCTGATGTGAGTGCTGCCGAGGGAGTTGTAGCTAGTGGCCTGGTGAGTTTGGAACAGAGCATGGAAAAGGTGACTGATGAATCAAGCAAGGACGGTGGTGAGTAGAACAAATTTCTTAGTTCTCAAGAACTTTACAATCTCACCCCTTCTCAAATTGATGATATATTGAACAGTGCAACTCAAGTTGCGCTGGGGAAGGTATGTTTAAATTATAGTTTCTATTATTTTGTTGTTTTTGAATTCTTTTTGTTCTTTGTTATTTTATTCCTTGTTTTTTTTTTTTTTTTTTTTTTTTGTCCAGGGTGTTTTGAAAAGTCCATTTGGTGTCTCCTCCAACCTGTTTCCTACTATGAAGAGGGTTTCGAAACCGTCAGTTGTGGTGAGAACTCTGTTCACCACTAACTTTCAGTCTTCTAGTGATGCTATCGCCGAAGGTGCTGAACCTGCGGACGTGGTGAACATTAGATTGGAAGAAGGCGGGGACAAAGATGCGAATGTGGATGCTGGAAAAAAATTTCCAAAAGCCTTGGTGAAGGGAAGGTGTCCGCTTGATGAAAATATGGGTGAAGGTCTAGGGATAAGGGCTCTATCAGACGGGTTGAACGATTAGCTTGCGGAAGGGTTTGATTCTCAAAGGTATACACCTTTTGTTTTCATATTTGTCATTCATAACTATCTGAAATAATTGTGAAACAATTTTGAAACATATATGAAACAATTACATAAATGTTTATAATTTTTTTTATACGCTCTTTCAGTCCAAATCGTTACTCGGTGGAAGATGACAAAATTGAGCCTTCTTTAAAACGTGGTGTCTGCGAAGTGAAGTCCAAGTCATGGTTTCACATCCTATATTATGTTCTTGAGTACTTGGCTTCTCCTGTAAGTTATTGTTGTCTTTCGTGTTGTTTTTTGAATTGTTCCTTCTGTTTTTTGATTGTGTTTTGTGTTCATTTTTGCAGCATATTGATGTGTTGTTTTACTATTTGAGAAGAAGTTCCTATATGGGCATAGTGTTGTGACATTCACAACAACCGATTTGATATTTAACCAGTGCATCCAAAGTATTTATAAAAAAAAATTTCCAAGTGAATAAAGGGAAGAAGAAACATTTTGATATGTCCATAACCAATGTCAATACCACAGTGGTGGATTATATCATCGGATATGATATAGCGTGTGGACGACCATGGTCTGGAGTTGATCATAACTTGTTCCCCATACATTGCATTGATATGGAATATTGGATAATGGGACGGTTGAGCGTGAAGTAGAGAACTATCTATCTATACAATTCATTGAAGACTAATGATTCTCTTAAAGTTGTTGTTGAAGCTGTTAAAGCTTATAACTCTCTCCTTCTTGGTTCCTGTCCATGGTAGCCTTTTATGGTGTCCATCCCAATGTTTTTCTTGACGAGGGTGCTTATTCTGGTGATCTGAATTCTGCTATGAAAGTCGTTATTGTGAAAGACATTCCTTTGCAAACCAAGAAGTAAGTTTTTTCTATGTATTTTTCCATTTGTTTGTTCTTTTTTGTTGTTTTTGATTTTGTTGTGTTATATCTCTTATTATCCATTTTTTAATTTCTTTTTGTAGTGATTGTGGCGTTTTTGTTGTCTGTTACATGGAGTATTTTGTTGTCGGGAAGGATATGGATGTTGAGGCATTTGACGTAGAGAATGAGCGGGCAAGGTTTAGTCATTTGCTCTACAATCACACGAAGCTTAAGTAGCAAAATGGCGACGAGGACGACAACGACATTGAGATTCTGCCTCCACTCACTAAGCATTCTTGGGAATTGTTGATACGAAAATCTTGATAATTGGTGTAATCGGCTGAACAAATATGTCTTAAGTTTGGTACTTTTAATAGTATGGAATATTTGGTATTTATAATAGCTTTTCTTAGAGGATTTGGATTGTTATTGGCTGTTTCGATTCACGATTAGATTTTGTGGGTAGTATGTTTTTGAACAATTTGGAAATGAGTTATGAGATTTTTTCCGTTAATGTTTTGTTGTTGCTTGCTTTGGTATTCAAAATATTGTGCGTTTTGTTTTATGTTTCTTATGGTTTCTATTGGAAAATAGTTTCTTTGTGTAATAGAAACATATATGAAACACATTCGAAACAAACATTTGCTTTGTCATCTTATTGTAAGAAACATATTTGAAATAACATAGAAACAATTTGCTTTTGATTTTCTATATGTCGAAGTTGTATCATTACACGTATATTCGTAATAGTTATATTCTACTATGAATCCTATTTTGTTTTTGGTTGATTCCTACATGTTTTTCTATTATGACCAAGATTTTCACATCTTCTACATATGGTTTTGGCCCTTTTCTCCCAAGCTGCCTTGTGTCTTCTTTTCTTTGGCCTTCCAGATTTTGTCTTGCCCTCCGGCAGTAGAGTCTTTATTATTTTGATTTCATCTGGCAGGATTCAGGTATCTTCATGTGGGATTGGATACACTGTTTCCAAATAAGTTGCTTCCATTATTTCCTTCATGTAGTATGCCGAGCAGTATTAGTACGGATTTGCATTCAAATCTTTTAGTACCGCTAAAGCATGTGGGCAAGGAATCTAATCCATTTGAAACTTGTTGCATGTGCAAGTATTTTTTTCAAGGTCCATAACAAATGTTTTCTCAGCTTTTGTGACTTTGAAGATAAAATCATTTGATCACTTCACCTGAAACATAAATGAAATATATAAGAAACATTTATGAAAAAATGGACCATGTGCTGAAAGTTTGCATTAAATTACCCTTAAATTTAGGGAAATGGTGTATTTTTTCCCATATACTCTTCAGCTCTTTTTGTCATCCTTGTAAATGTTGATCTTGATTCAATCCGATGTCTGCACGCCTAATCTTGAACTAAAGATCTCATGTATTCGAGCAAAGTCAAGCATTTCGGTAGGTATCTCCGCTTCTTACCGTTGATTCTCAGATTCTACAATATTTTAAGTCATGACAATGTATCGTTTGGTCTGACAGTGGAGTCGTGTCCATTTCTTGTAGCCGATGATGGACAAATAAGGTCTAATTTTGTTGTCTATGCTGTCAAGTGCAGACATTTGTTTTTCGAACTCTTCATTCGTGTATGCTTTTGCTGCTACTATGAATGGATCTCGTATTTAATTGTTTTTTCCTTTTAAAGTTTGCCTTCAAATTGTTTAGTAGATGATACGTACACAACCCGTGAGATACCTCAGGATATATCTAATCGTTAAAATAATATATTTGTGAGAAATTTGTAATGGTGAATGCATTTGAATCTATATGTGAAATATGAAAGAAACATATATGAAACAATAGTGAAACATCATATAATGAAATATTTACATTCTATACCTCCTTTATTGTTGTTTCGATACTCACGTGTCTATCTGAGACTATGCACATCCCTTCCCTGAGACCTATGGTTTGTCTGATATTTGTGAAAAACCACACACAACAAGAAGAGGAACGTGTCATCCTCCTTTCTTATTATTTTAGTGATCAATCGGGGATTCGTTTCCTCCAACATGTACAAGTAAGCCGGTAGTTTCTGATAAGACTCATCCGACCTTTGCCTTATTATTTCCAGTGCTTTCTCTTTTGATCTCCATGCCTTTTTGTAGCCGAGACTTATTCCATGCTCCTCCTTTATGTCTCTAATTATATCTGTTGGCGTGTAGACTATTTTGATGTTGTTTAGGTACTGATAAGGTCCCCAACTATCACTACAAGAAAACTGCTGATAGACACCACCAAAAAGACACCGGTTTTATGACTTTACTGGTGTCTTTTCCTTTTTAACACCGGTTTTGTAAGAAACCGGTGTCTTATTAGTGCTGTCGTTTGATAAACAACACCGGTTTCCTAGAACCGGTGTCTATTCTAAAAAACATCCCAAATAGACACCTATTTTCGCACCGGTTTTCGAAACTGGTGTCTATATATCAAAATTATTTTAGATTTGACATCATATCTTTCGACACCGGTTATAGAACCAGTGTCGTTATTTTTTAACACCAGAATATTTAACACCGGTTTTACAACCGGTGTGTTAGGAGTGTAGGACCCTTAGTAATTAGGGTTATTATCATCAAAAAAGAAAAACACCACCCCTGCGCCTCTCACCATCCCCTACGCCTCTCTCTCTCTCACCTCTCCCGCCGGTCGCCTCACTCCCCTCCCGCCGGTCGCCAACCGCTCCCGTCCGCCCGTGGCTGTTTTTTTTCTATGCTCCCGTCCGCCTCTCTCACCTCTCCCCTGCGTCGCGCCCGTCTCCCGTCGCCTCCTCCTCCGTCATCATTGTCTCGATGCATTTCTCTCTCCTTTCTCCTCCTGCTCCGCCGCCTATCATCTCTCAGCCATTTCTTCGTCTGTGGCCTAAAATAGGTTTGTTACTTGGAAATTCTCACTCAGTGGCCAAACAATCTCAAATTTCTAAACCCTAGGTAATTGCTTATTCTGATTTACAATTTTTCTGATTTTCTCTTAACATATTTTAGTTTATGAATCACTAGGATGTTCGTGTCTTTGTTGAAATTGAATAGGCTCAAACAATTCAGGGCTATGAATCGCCCAAAAAAGTTGCTCTCGGGGTAATATGGAGGGCTTGAGCGCGGGTAATTTTCGTTGATTTGGGACTCGCCTCGATGTTATGAGCATTTCATGAGCTTTGGAACAATGAATTATTTGGGCTATGGGTAAACGTTTTTGTTGCAAATTAGAAGATATCTTTTCTTGACAAGAAATGGTGATTTTTTTAATGATTTCGCAATTAGTGATTTTTTTAAGTATTTGTTAGAATTAAGAAGAAGCATGAAAGGGAATGAGAATGAATATGACAGAGAGTTGTTTGTAGCATGTATGAGGCGGTTCTTGTATACCCGATGTTACAATTGCCGAGTGGGAAATCGAAGCCGCAGAGTTATTGTACGATGATATTATTTTGCTGTTTTAGTTGAAGTTCATGTAGCATTTGGAGTGCATTTGGAGGCCATCGTAGCAATACTTATAACAATTGGCGGTACTTTGATTTGATAAGGTCCCCAACTATTTTTGCAGTGGCATGCCTATTGTCGTTCATTCTCTTATACCAGTAGACAAGTGTGGGTTGTTTCGTGTTTTCTTATTATGAACCTTGTTGTCCCTGATATTTATGAGGCTTTCAAATGTCAATTGCAATTTTCATCGAAACACTTTACGTAGTATTACTTTTTGCACGACTTCTTGACTTATATTGGAAGTGATGTTTTCAACGCATAACAACTGACATGTTTGATTAATTCCTCCTTGGTGTTGTAGACATCCCCCTTTTGGAATTGTTCTTCACCATTCCTATTTTCTTGAATTTCTATTATATTGTTTCTTCTCTGACTACGTTTCTTCTGCGACTACATTTCTTGAATTTCTGTTGTTTCTTCTCCGACTACATTTCAAGAAGCAATGTGTTGTAGTAGGTGAAGCATTGCCAATTGGAAAACAACTAAGAAGCATATGTGAAACAATTACGTAATGTATTGCATTTAGATTTTTGAGATTCACACGATTTTTTTTAGATATTCACGAGAAGCAATTTTTGTAGAATTTTGGATTATAATCGAACAAAATAAGCATTTTTAAGCTTAAAACTGTCATGTTGTTGGAATTCTCATGCAAAATTCTTGGTTCAATACAATGTCAATTTCATCCAATACATATTGAATTCTAAATTTCTATATGTAAAATCGTGAAACTGATTGAAACAAGATATTCTCAGATTAACATAAACAGATCGTGTTGTTGTTACCTGGTTTGGTTTTCTTCTTCCTCTTGATCTGGAGTTTGAATTGCTCTCTCGAGCAGTCCACTACTTGTCTCGTTGTTTTTTCCTGCAATTTGTGCCTTTCTTCTGTTTTTTGTTATTTGTTGGGATGGAGAATTGTATTATGATCGGATCTCCTGCAATACGGTGATTTTTGGAGCAGGAATTTGGTGATTTTTAGAACTCAACTCTATCTCTCCATGACATGCAGTTAGATGATTCCCAATGTTTTCAAAATATAAAATCAAATATGTATCGTAATAAGTCCTCCAAACATATTACATTTTGTAAGCAAAATCAAAACCATATAAAATATTATGTAAGTTCCATCATTCACGTATTATTGTGAGTTCTATTTTTTGAAAACTATATAATGCACGTAAACTAAACAACCAATCAGTATTTATTACTTAAAAAAACATTGGATGTTTTTATGATCAGATGACATTTTACCATTAATCTTATGATGTAACTGTACTATTTGTATGATTGTAATGTATATTTTTGCTCAATTTTAAATAGTTATGTGTATTGGAAGGAGAAGATTTTTTTGGTTTACAAATTAATCTTACAAACAATCTCACAACCAATCACCATCTCAAAAAGGAAATGATCAGTAACATCAATCATAATCATTATATTTTCAATCCATATCCAATCAGCATCTATAATTTATTTTTACTTTTCAAATAATAATTTTCCACTACTATTCTCTATAAAAGTTAAAATGGACAAAATAAAAGCTCAATCAATCACTCCCTAATTGTACTCTAGCTCATTTTAATTTGAACCCTTCAAGAGTCATTTTGGATCGGGAGGCACCATATTGTCTTGAGGTACTTCGTCGAGATGATCGATGTACCTTGTGTAGAGATGTTAAATTAATGGGTGTACCACTAGCGGTTTTGGGTCACCCCTAACGGACTTAGGGCTAAATGGGCTTTGGGTTAAGTAGTCACTATCTAACGTCTAGTAATATGAAAACCTAATCCTATCAAGGCCGAGCTAAACGGACCACTATCGGGTTGCAAGCTAAAATATTTAAAATGTTAAATTTAAAAACTAAAATTTTAAATTAAAATATGCATAACATTAACATTCAAACTAAATGATATAGAATAATAAAATATATCTCACATAGTTTATAGTTGCTTACATATACAATATATCGTAAAATTCAAACAATCAAACTTTAAATTTTTTAAATAAAATCATACAAATACGACGTAAAGTACACTACTAATTAACTACGTATTAATCGACACCACCATCAATTGCATTTGAATTTTCTTGGACAAAGTATTATTTTCCATTTATTGGTAAAATGACATTACTTAAATACACTTTTTAAAAAACGTCGTCATATTAGTAAAACAAATACTGAGACATACATTTGTGAAAGTGTCTTTACTTAAATACACTTTCTAAAAAATGTAGTTATAGCGTTAGTTTTAATTACACTTATTAGAGTAGTCACTAAATATGTGTTGCCATAGTTCTTTTTTCTTGTAGTGTTATATATATATATATATATTTAAATGGCGAGCTAGGGTGTTAGTCGGCTGTGGGCTAGCCCTATCGGGCGTCGGATTAAAATGGGCCAAAATAATTCGACCCTATTAATCCTCTCGTTTTACGGATTAGACGGCCCAGGCCGGCCGGCTCCGGTTTTAAATTAAGCTCCACGTAGCACAAAATGCATGGTTATGGATGTTTATACATTTCAAACAAAAAAAAAAAAAAAAAAACTTTTTTTATTGGTTGAAGAAATACCTCCAAAATTGAGAAAATAGATAAGAATATATTTATCGGAAACATCTAATTAACAAATCAATAAATATTCATTTTATTGCTTTGGCCGTAAGTAGCCATATAACCGCACGTACTTGGCATTCATTTAAATATCCGCAAAAAGCACTCCTAATTTCCACTATATATACGATAATCTGGAACAAAAAGTAGTACTCAAATTTCTCACCCTAAATTCTCTCTCAGTAATAATATATACTTACTTATCGTTCTTTCTTGATAAACGTAATCTCGATCGATCTCAACAACAATGGAGAATCAATGGAAAACGATGAGTGATGAAGAATACTTGAAGATGTTGCCATTGGGATTCGTATTTCAACCAACAGATGAAGAACTTATCGTTCATTACTTGATGAAGAAGCTCAAAAATGAGCCGTTACCCCCCAACAAGATCTATTCCGTTAACTTGTATGATTTCAAATTGACCGTCTCGTCGATGCGTAAGATTAATTAATTATTAATCAAGTTCTAATTGGTATTTGTTTTAATTTCTTGATGATGATATAGTTTCGTTTGAGTTCTTGGTTCTTGCACGTACGTACGCTCCTAATTCACAGTCATGATGTATAAAGATTAATTTATCACATGCATGCAGTTCTTGCTTCTAGCTTCTTTGTAATACATCAATGAATATTAATGATGATCATCATTAAAAGGGTTTTCATTCTTATTCATCTATGTTGGAATATTATTTTGGTCGATTTTGCTGGGGTCGCTCAATTACTTATGCGCTAATTTGATTGAATATTGCAAATACCATATAAAATTACATTTAATTGTGGGGTATTATTTGACAACCTCTTTAATAAACCCAAGCCCCAACTAGGGGTGTAAACTAATCAAATTGAGTCGAATATAAATATATTCTATTCGTATTAGCCTCATTTACATATAATTGTTATTACTTCATAATAATAATTTTAATTTGTGTTCTTTCAAATAGATATGTTTGGAGAAAATGAGAATGAATGGTACTTGTCAGTCCGATAAAGAGGAGTAGCGGTGGTAAAATTGTACTCAGGACAACTCCGGATGGTTTTTGGAAATCCACTTCAGGCGACAAGATCATCAAACACAATGGAGAAAAAGTTGGATATCACAAGACTTTGGTCTACTATAAGGGCAAATCTAACAAAACAAATTGGATAATGCAGGAGTACAGGTTAATGGATCCCAAAGATTCATCGACACAACAAAAGGTTTGTACGTATACCATTATTAAATGTATGGGGTAATTACAAAATCAGCCCTAGTCATTACACACAAAAAAATGAAAAAGAAAAAAACCTAGTTATCTTTCAAAAAATACATATACCGGCCCCATCAACATGTGCTACTACTTTATAAAGTGAGGTTATTCCTATATATATTTTTTGTTTTTTTTTCTGATTATCTTTATTAACAAGTGGCAATACTCTTACTTTACAATTATAATTCATATCATTAATTTGTTATATATTTATGCATTCTTGTAGGTATTGGATAACTTCGTATTGTGTAAGATCTACAAAAACAGAAAAAACTACGTTGAAACAAGAAATCACGAAGTTTCCAAGGCTGATGATCGAGAGAGCCCTAATCCAGTGGCCATAGTTTCATCACAAAACATGTTGGAGAGCCCAAAAGAGACTATTGGGGGTAATTATGTTGATTGGGATTACGCTATGATTAACGATTTATGGAATAAGGATGGTTATCAAGAGAACTCTAATCCAGTGGTGACCATAGCTTCATCAGAAAACGTGTTGGGGAGTCAAGAAGAGTCCACTCGTAGTAATTATGTTGATTGGGATGATGCTATGATTAATGACTTATGGAATTAGAGTTTCCATCTTTAGATTATGTAATTAGTCCACAAGAGTAGTCTTAGTTCATTTTCATTTCAAAACTTTCATCATTCTCCATGTTAGGCCTAGCTAGTTTTATTTTGGATGGCTAGGCTCAAATTTAGTTTCCTGCCATTTTTTCATGTACATATATATTTTTGGAATTCAATAAAGGCACAAGCGGTATTAAACACAATAAGATCGATCTATCAAATTAGTTTTTTGCATGTGTGGTTGTATGTAAATTGTCAAGCTTCAATCCGCTCAATTTTGTGGCGTTGATAACCACTTCATTTGATTCGAATTTTTTTTTTTGGTCTTTTTTAATTGTTAAAGAAAATGCTAAAGTTTGGTTTCTTTCCTAGCATGCAAGAAATGCCTAATACTCATTTATATAGGAGTGCTCATAAATTTTTAGCTTACTCTTCATATGAACTCAAAATCCAAATTGCTCGCGTTCCATCAGAAAATGTATTGGAGAGTCAAAGAGGGTCAATTCAAAGTTATTCTGATGATTAAATAGGGTTAACTGCAAAAAGTGCCTTGTAACTTTGGGTGAATGTTATTTTAGAATTTTTATTTTTTGGTTTGCAATTTAGGAAGTTAATTTAAAATAAGTTGGTACATTGATGACAAAAATCGCAGAAAATTTCCAAATTGACCGGATTTCTGATGTGTCCGCCACGTGGCTCCCCAAATTAGGGAATTTTTTATTTTCCAGCTGAACTTGATGACTTGGCCGCTGACTTGTCAAAACATGCACGCATGGCGGCTGACAATGGCACTTTATGATATTTACATGTTATTTCGTATTTTTCTCTTTGTCAATTTAATATGTACAAAATAAATTAAAAATATTATAAATTTTAATATAATGGAGAACAAATTTATATTATTTTTAATTAAAAACAGTATAAATATTTAATTTAATGCAGAAAAAATTTATATTATTTTTAATTAAAAATAATATAAATTTTTAATTTAATTAAGAAAATTTCATATTATTTTTAAATTAAAAATAATATGAATTTTTAATTTGGAGAAAATATTTATACTATATTTTTTAATTAAAGTCCTAAATTACAAACCGAAAAATAAAAGTCCTAAAATGCAACCAACCCAAAGTTACAGGGCACTTTTTGCAATTAAGCCTGTTTAAATATAATGTTATGAATAACAACATTCCATTGTTAGAATATTAGGCGTTGTATGGTTGAATATTTTATAGGGTGAAAGTTTGGGAATATGTTTGGTTTAATATATTCTTTTTTTAATCTTTTTATTGGAATGTGATAAGATGATAATTTATATATATCATATGTAAGTGATGGGACCCACTTAAGTAATATAGTTGAAAATATAATAATATATAATTTGATAAAATTGATAATGTTGGGTCCACTTTGAAATATTAATTTGGAACTAATAGTTTTTTTTTTTTGATCGGTAATTTGGAACTAATAGTTTATGTGGATGTGGGTAGAGATAGTGGGCCCCATTAATATAAGTTGTTATTTTCAATTTATAAATGTTAAATATAATATAAAAAATTATATTATAATATATATCATATATACAAAATATATAATAAATATATTTAAAAAAATAGGCGTGGCGGGGCGGAAGTGATATCCAGACCCGCCCCACCGCGGGTCACGAGGAGGGGCAACCCAAATGGGGAGGGGTGGGTACCCGCAAGTCGGGGCAAAATTGTCATCCCTATGACCCATAGATCACGTAATATATGGTTGAAAATGATATATAGGTGGGAGAATTGAGAATATAAGAATGAGATTGAAAAGTATAAGAAGTTGAAAATTTGATATTTCCAATGAAATTGAGTAGAACAAATATGATTTACATATCTTTTTTTTTTTTTTTTTTTTTTTTTTCCAAAACGATAATTTTTATAACCATAAACTCAAAGTTGAAAATTACATCACGGGCTAAAGAGCGGAGTTCCCTCTTCACGCTTTCCTATTTCGGGGGAAATGGGAATCCCAACACGATCACCTACACCTTTCAACGCCATGATGGCTAAATTCTTACACTTAATGTAAATTGACTCAGACACACAAGAAAAGTATATGACTCAAACAAATTACAAAGTGTAATGATATCCATGGATGTTGCAAAAGACACCATTGCCTTCAAAGATCACTTGGTCCTGGAGCTTGAAGATGATCTCTTTGGCATCTAAGTACACACATATTTTTTCCACTTGAGTCTATATGCTTTTAGTAAGGATTGGCGTCATGACGTGTAGGAAGCTTCAATCGGATTAATTGCATAATCCCTAGATTCTGCCCATGCATGTACCACTTCACCGTTTCATTGCAAACCCATCCTCCATTCCACATTTCCCGGGATTAGTTGCAAAGCACCGACATAAATATGTGCATGTCCTACCTTGCATTTCACTCCCGAGGTTGGATGGATTCATGATTCGAACAATTAGATTTTCTTTCTTCTCGTGACTCGCCCGTTTGTGCATTAATATATTCGTTCCACTCCATACAAGCACGATCGATTACTCTCTTTCTCCCCATCCGGATTGATTGGAAGATGAACAAGTTCCTTGACTTCCAAAGCCACGAGAGAATGTACACCGATAGCTCAATTCTCGTGCGATTTACCTCTCCTTTCTCTATACGACAAATCCCCGCCACCACCACTTGAAAGAGGACGTGTCCTTTGATAAGCTACACCACGAATCGGGGCAAGTTTCCGGACCATGAGTGCTTTTGGACAAAGTGAAAAAATATATGTTCCAGTCTTCCTCGGATTCGCCACATACCCGACACCACGCCTCTTCTCGGACTTTTCTTCTTTTAAGTTGTTGGAAGGTGGGTAAGGCATTGTGAATGCATCTCCAAATAAAAAGCTTTTTAGCCTTAATGTTGAGCTTCCGGGTAGTTCGCCACATCTTCTTTTCCAATACCCGAAATGTACTTGATTCTGGGACATCTTCCTTATTTTTCTTACTCGACTTGGATTTGCTTATAAGTTTCGAACGCACGAGTATATACCATTTTTTTCAAAATGCCAAAGAAAGTCGGTCCCTCGATCCTGTTTGACAAATAGGAATCTGAGAATAATGTTAGCATCATCAACGAAAAGGTGTTATAAACCAGTTCCACATTCCATGATTTACCAAGGGGATCCATCGGTTCTCGAGCCCAAAAAACATAGAATTAAAATCACTAGGGGCGATGGCTTAAAGGAAGGCAATTTAGGAATCCAAGGTGACTCCCAAACCTTAATGGATTTTCCATCCCCCACTTGGTATCTAATTCCCAATGCAATGACATACCTCGGCTTTAAGCCAACTTTTCCAAAGCCAAGAATCTTGATTTTTAGGGTTCAAAGAAAGCAACCCACCATTTGGAAAATATCTAGCTTTCAAAACTTTGGATAATAACGAGTTAGGTTTGGTTAGGATTCTCCACAATTGTTTTGCCACGAGAGCGTCATTAAAGTCCTCGTATCAAATGAAATCCCGGACCCTAAATCTTTTGAGTTACACATATTTTCCCAGGACATCCAATGTATTTTATTACCGCCGTTAGTGGATGAGCCCCACCAAAACTTAGAAATCATTTGGCATATTTGTTTACAGACATTCAGGGAATTTTAAAACATGACATAACAAATGTGGGGAGGAAAAAATGATGAGACTTGATCATGGTTTCTTTGCCTGCTGCACTTAAGAATTTTGTTTTCCAATTTTGGATTCTAGCTTGAGCAATATCCGAGAATGTATTTAAAGGTATCAATTTTGGACCTACCTATAAGCATAGGAGCCCCAAATGTTTGACATGAAACTGCTCCTTCACCCCGTCGAGGATAAATGAAATCTCTTTTCGGATCGGAGTAGAGGTATTCTTGCCGAAAATGACGGAGGATTTATCAAGGTTGACCAATTGGCACGAAAGCAATACAATATCTGTGGAGGATCTCGCTTAAGGAGATTGGCCTCGATTCGGGACGCTTCACAAAATAAAATAGAATCATCTCGCAAAAAAACATGTGAGTAATCTTTAGGACAACCTTTACAAATTTTCAAGCCATGGAGTTGAGACTGATTGCTTGCTTGTTTAAGAAGGTTAGAAAGGGCTTGAGAAATAAGGATAAAAAGATAAGGAGATAGTGGGTCCCCTTGTCTAATACCCCTAGAAGGCATAATATAACCACAAACCCTACCATTAATATTGAAAGAAAAAGAAGTCGAAGACATACAAATGAGAATCCAATTAACAAAAACATTGTCAAAGCCCATTTTCAAAGATGATAGACACAAGAAATTTCCACTCGACCTATCGTATGCTTTAGCCATGTCAAGTTTAAGGGCCATGAAAGTTTTTATTCCTCCTAAGTGCTATTAAGGTAATGAATGCACTCATGAGTAATTACCACATTATCAAGGATCCGTCTACCTGGTATAAAAGCGGGTGATTAGACTAACACAATTGAAGGACATTCTTCACCTATTTGCAATAATTTTAGAAATAACTTTATAGACCACATTGCAAAGACCGATAGTCTCGTAATGTGCAATTGAGGAAGGGTACTTCACCTTGGGAATCGTGAGTAATAAGAGTATGGTTAAGACTTTTCAAAGATTCTGGGGGATCGAAAAAAATGTTTAATCGCAGCACGAGAGATCATATTGTATAATATCCCAAGAAAATTGGAAAAAGAGGGGGCTCATACCATCCATACCTGGAGCCTTCGAGGGATTGAACTCGAATAGGGCTTTTTGACTTCCGAATCTTCTACAGGTGAGATCAGTGAGATTCATCTCGGGAGTTATGGATTGTGGTATTCCTTCCAAAATAGTCGGTCACCGGGGGTGGGATGAATCAAGAGCCCTTTATAAAAATCGCCAACTTCCGCCTCAATTTCCTCATCTCGGTGCATACACTTCCATCATTACGAACCACCTGTCAATATAGTTCATTTTCCTCCGTTGGATTGTGCGGCATGGAAAAATTTGGTGTTTTTATCTCCTTCCCTTAACCATTGTATTCGGGCTTTTTGCTCCAAAATTGCTCCTCTTCGTGATAGCCTCTTTTAATTGAAATTTGAGGTTGTCCATTCCCGCCAATCCCTGGTTTCCTCCTTCTCTTAAGAGAGCTTCCATGCGGTTTTTGCATCTATCAATCTGTTTCCTTGAGTTATTAGTATTATTCTTGCTCCACTTTAGAAGGGCAACTCGCAATGTTTAATTTTTGATCAATTTGAAAGAGGGGAGTGCCAACTATATAGGCGTCGCCATGCATCTCGACTACCTCCGAACATCCCTTTCTCGTAGTCCATCTTTTATCAAAAAGAACCTTTTCTTTTCTTTGGGGTTTTATTGCGTTTGGGTATAAAAGCGAAGCGAATGGTCCGAAGATTGCATAGCCAAGTGTTGTATACCCGCATTTGGGAACTCAATATACCACACGGAGAACAAAAGACCCTGTCCAATCTTTCTTCAACATACCCCTCACCCTCTCGATTATTCGACCATGTGAAAGGGTGTCCCGAGAAGGGTAATTCGCCCATCTCCATTTCCGCAATAAAATTTCAAATCATCAAAACTAGAGCTCAATCTTCTACGACCCCGTTCTTCTCTTCATGACATGAAATATCATTGAAATCTCCCCCAAAATCCACTTAGACCCCCATTTGTGTTTCGCTTCTGTCAGAAAAGTTCCATTGACTCTTTCAATTTTATCATCCGTGCTAGCATAGATGAATATGCACCAAATCGGGTCGGATTTCCCCTCGAATAGACACTCCGCTCTATGCAAAAATTGGATTTCAAAAAAATCTGCAATGTTAACTTTCTTAGACCAACAGAGAAATAAGCCCCCACTCTTACCTATAGGGTCCACACAACACCAGCTTATTTTCTATCTTAAGATTCCTACACACCGTACTAATGAAACTCGCTTCTCTTTTTGTCTCGCTCAAGAAGCACAAACGGGAGATGGAGTCCGAAGGACTCCTTTAGTTGGGAAATTGTAGAGGGTCCTCCCAAACCTCTACAATTCCACCAAAGATATCCTCATTGATCAATTTGGGGCCATTTTGGGGTCAAGCTACCTCCACCACGTCATTCATAATCTCCTCATTCCCACTTTCGCCACAAGTTCGAATTCTCTTATTAGTGCTATCAATGTTTTCCTCATCTCTCAAACCAAGTTCCCGTTTCATCGCCCCGATTGGGTATCACACCGACTTATTATCCAAGCTTATAGAGTTCTCCTTACCCTTTTAATCCCCCCTCGATTCGCGGATTGTTTCCGGTGATTTTCCTCGAGTGCCATTTTGCGGTATCGGTCGTAGGGGCTCGTGGTGTGTCGACCTTGACCGGAATTGTTACCAGTTGTTTTCACCCAAGCTTTCTTCATTTTCGATTCGTAGAGGGGTCTATCAATAGCCATCTCCATGTTTGCTTCACCAAATATTGGTTCGAGTCCGCGATTCCTTGAAGAAGATTCTCATGCATGTTCTCCAATTGTGTGGTGGGGAGTTTTCCACGACTTCTTTTGTAGACATGTTTCGACACTTTCTTCGCTACTCCTTCAAATTTTGTGAATATTCGCGATTGGGGACTCACAACTCGCTCCTCTCCCCCGTCTATTATTTTCGCGTTTACTTTCTTCATCTCCTCGACCCAAATGTCTTGAGGGGTTTTCCCAGTTTTCCTATTTTTGGAGTGTTGAAAAAATCGTTCGATCTAAGCCATTCCCCATATTGCCCTAAATAAAGCTACCACTAGCCAAATCCTCTTTTTTCTTCTCACAAAACTTCTCGGGATGCCCCACCCCGTCCGCAATGACCACGAGAATCCCAACAAATTTTCGTATCAAATCCACCCATTGAGATTCTCTATTTAGGTTGATAAATGTGCCTCTTGGGAGAGGTTTTTGCAAATCAACAGAGACCAACAACTTTACAAATCGCCACTGAGCTTCCCCGACTGAATTATCACATCCATTACCTTTGGGAACATTCTTCCGATTTTTAGCCCGTTTCACTAGATACCCACCGACATGGTATATTCCGGACACGAATCCATAAATCCACTCTATCGAAGGGCACCGAAAAGCGCGTCAAGTTCTCGTGCCATTCTTTTAGAAGAATGTACTGGTTCTCAAAGGACCAAGTTTTTCCAGATTAAGACTTTTTTCTTATCTTCTTGAGACCCAAACACAAACCGAAATAGGTTATTACCCGTTCACGAATAATAAAGGTGTGTTGCGTTTGCGATCGACAGAGAAGGCTCTTGAGACTGAATAGTTTACTTTTTTGTACCCAAATACCTTTCCCAAAAACTTCGGTCACATTCTTCCTTACTACTTTTGATGTCATTATCCTCTAGTTGGACACCACCTTGTTCTTCTTCGCAATGTAACAAACTTTTTTCGCTTTTCCACAAGATCCGAATCCATTTTGAAAAGAATACCACTCACCGATCCATTGCGGGAATCTCGATCCGCTCACCAAAGGAAGTCAAAAACAGAGAGGATGGTTGAGAAAGACAAAGAAAAAGACCAAAGAAATACGGTCAACAAGCCAAGTAAAACAGTAAAGAAAAAATAAGTGTAGAGGGGAACAAACAAAGAGGACAGTTTGGAGACAAGGACATCACCAAATACAAGAACCACGTGTAAAAATCAAATATGGATCAATCATACAGACAATACAAAAGTCAAACTGAGTAAATGAGGTGTAGGTAAGTACAGATCTATAATAATGTGGTAACTCCATGACCAATGCAACAGAAAACACATAAGCAAAAAATGAGACTCCTAAAAAAGGGGACCACACACAAGAAACTATAATGAGTAACAAAAGCTACAAGAAAAGAAGAGACATGGAGTAAAGACTAAGGAAGACGTGATGAAAATAAGGAGGCGGCGGACAGAAGTTTTTGTTAGGGTTAACTGGGGACGACGGAAACAAAGTGAAGGAGAAACAGTATAGTGCCAAAACTCAAAGCTCCCTTCTAGAGAGAGAAAGTGCACTCCAGCTAGGGAGACTTTTATATATAATATGATTTACATATCTCAAATAGTAAAAAATGGGAAAGAGCTCATTGAGATGGAAACCATACAAGCCCTTACCTATTCTTTCAACATAAAGTGACATATTAATATGTAAATGAATAAAAGCAGTTATAACAGGTAAGTCTCAAAGGAGCTTCTACAACGGATGTTAGCCATTATAACAGAAAGTAAGCCTAGCAGAGGACAAGAATTGTTTCAAAATCCTCCCAAAAATGTCTTCACAAATGTTTTAGCAAGGATAAACTCTGAATAATATTACAAAGACTCATGCGTCTAGTACTATGAAAACATGGTAGAAGACAAATTAGTATGACTAAGAAAATCTGCACTTAACCCTGGGACTACAATAGAAATGAAAGCCAAGATGTCGGATACAATAATACGATCCAACTTTAAGGGGCATTATATCCAATAATACGGAAACATCCTTTCACCTACCATGGCTATTTAGTCAATTTTCACGGATGAGTAGATAAGCCTTGTAAACCGAAACATGCATAGAAACCAATTGTACTCAAAGACGAAGAAAGCATATGACCTAATCAAGATGTACAGAAATCAAAATACAAAACACCCGACATCGGTTTTGTAATGTTGAGCTTCGTGAAGAAATAGAAAGCCGCATAAAGGAAGAGATAGAAAGCCGATGATCCCGAGGTCGATATGATCTCCACCACCACAAGTAATCCTCACGCAAAGGAAGAAATAGCATAGCACGATAGTAATCTCCGCACAGGTAACAATTAAGATGATGAACACAAGGAAAAGGAAACCGAAAATGTAGTAGAACCGATGCAACCAGACGACGCCAGGATGAAAAACAATTCGATGAAAACGCACCGAATGGGAGTATGCCTCCGATTAAGATAGAGAACAATGAGTTCATGTACCAAGCTTGCTCGGGTATTTGTCTTGGGATTTTATTGGTTTTCACCGGATCTTCAATAGTCGGCTTCCTAAAACCTACGTAACTACCTACGAAAAACGAGTGGCACCGAAATTCCAAACCACAAGAGGACTAATACAAACATGGTTCCAAAAGGCACCGCCCGAGGATTCTCACCCCAAATTAGCGCATTCAACACGAAGAAAATAGCGAAAAGGATTCCGGGAACATAAAAGCGGTTTGAAGAGTAATTTTCTTCCATTCTGTTCCTTTGAACATCTTGTAGAGACGAGCGGAGGCATATCCAAAAAAATGCCCATGAACACCCACGTAAAAGTAGCATAGTCATTAACCTCCTCGGTTTGAAGGGGACAAAAATCCAAGTCTTTGCGAAAATCATTGTAACGAGTATCATCCCAAAAACCGAACACCAGTTCAACGTAAACACAAAGCGGTTTCGAATTTGTTGGAGGCCCGAAAACATCCCCGTGAACTAGTTTCCACCCGCTTTCTTCTTGAGCTTCTTCCTGGTCTCCAACTGTCAGTTGTACTTAGAAATGTCACGGTAGAGAGTCCGCATAATCATGGCAACCATTCCTGGAGAGGAAAAGAACAATCATCAAAGAATTGACAATTGAGAACCAATGGATTTGATCATCGGCCATGTAAAGATACGTATCCCATCTAGAAGCCCACTTGACTTCACTTTCCTACAAGCGAAGACAGAGCTAAGGGGATGCAACATGACAATCATTTCTACTTATCAAAACATAACTACTCCATCCACAAAAAGAAGAAAGCATTACCGGAACTCCACATCATATGTGAAGATGATTTCCTTCTTATCTTCAACCTCCTGTGGAGAATCGTGAGCTAGTTATCTTGTGCGTTTGCGTGAGGATCACAAGTCGTTAGTCGTGTTTTGTCATCCCATTTACCCTCATAGTCATGCTTAACACAATGCACAACATTATCCAGGATCAAAACTTTAGAAGATAAAGTAAAACACATCATAAATATTTAGCATCACTATTACCCGAATGGTTTGACTTCAAATCCCACAATTCTTGCAAGATCGCTTTCTTCATCCTCGTGATACTTTACAAGAAATGTCAAGTGATTGTGGATAAAATACTTCTCCTCTGTTCTCTAGTAATTCAGAAAAAGACAAGAAATTCGACCGGATGATCATATGGAGAGGACTTCCCAACAAAGAAAAATCAACTAATACTTACTCCAAAGATATCGCTTGTGCTTTGAAACCAACAGGAAACCATGTCGATAAAACCAAGAGTCCATATCGTGTCTTTTAAAAGGCACAACTAGAGGAAGATTATCCGGAATCTGTTAAAGAAAACCATCAAAGCGAGGTGATCATGCATGATTTGGATTTGGAATGGCACAAGATTATTCAAAGAATGTGGCTTACATGTTCACTCGATAATCATCATCAATCTTTTCTTTGAATTCTTTTGCCTCTTTGGCATTAAGTGTAACACGGCAAACAACATTGCACATCTGTGGTTCTCGCATCCTAAACTGCATGAATGAACTTAAGTGAAAAGTTTGTTTCTGATGCTTGCTTTTACAATTGATGAATGGAATGATGGATTGAACAAAATTTATTGTCCAAGAGAAAAGGAAAAATGGAAAATAGCAAATATTTTTGGAAAAAAGAAAGAAACAATTGAAGGACCAAAAAAGAAACACAAACCACATAGGAGAGTTCTCAATACGATCACCACGAAGAACTTCCCAAGATTCTCAAAGACTATCCACAATCTTCTCCGGTTTACATGAAGGAAGGGAATAGTATGAGTAAGGAAGTTGAGTTTTTACAGAGGTCGGTTTGTTCACTTTCACCTTCGAAGATCACCCCGCACCAAAGCACAACAAATCGACTATTCACATCACAGAAACCGAACTATAACATAGAACAAAGGTAGTAAGTATGTTTGTGAATCATTCTACAGAAAAACAAAAAGGGTGAGCAACATGTCTTTGTGGGCATGCATTATATATTCACATATAGGTTGACATAGATGATTTGTACACGAACAACAATTATGAAAAATTATCATTCACATTATCTATCATTGCATATCGAATTCTTGAACTCCAAATGTTCTATCATAACTTTCTTCTTTCAATTTGTAAAAACACGGAAAAGTTACTTATACATAGAGGAAGCTTGTGCTACACAATTAAACAAATGAGACATCAATATTGTTCTCAGAAAACTTAGAATTCGAACCATATTGTTATTCATAAGTTTCTTCACCGGTTGTGTGCCACAACAATACTCTTGACAAAACCTAGTTCCAAGATTTTGAGCATCCGTCGTCTGAGTGATTGGGAGAGAAGAAGAAATGAGGGAAGAAATGAAGCTCCTTCCCTTGATTGGTATGAAGTGGAAGAGGAATAGAGGATAGAAAGGAGCGAGGATTAGTAAATCCTCGCAAACCCGACTTTTAGTCCATCCAACTAAGGAGGAGTTGGAGGTAATTCTTTTCCTTCAAGATAACAAACAACTTGAATTCTAACATCCTACTAAGTCAACGATTTTGATCATTATAATCGAATCTTTTGAAATCCATCAAATATTGGAAGGTGCTAGTTCAAGTGTTTTTTGATTTTAATATATTGTTCGATGGAGGTTGAAGATATCTGCAGAGATCCTATGTAGGGCGGCAAGGAATTTGAAGGAGGGTAAATGGTGAGTGCGCGAAAGAGGAAGGTAACATGGGCATTGGAGAGAGGAAATGGAGAAGGGGAGGGATACGACCTAAATGAAAAATTATGGATAAGCTTCTTAAATATAATTGGGCTGTTGGAAGAAAATTGGCAAGTCTCATTTTTGCCCGCGGTTCATTACTTAGGAAACCACCAAAGCCCCAAAATCCGCTAGATTACACCGCTAGATTACATAAATTTATGATCTTACATTTGTAAATTATACAAAATACACTGACTACCACAGATTCTCCACATTGTAATTACAGAATACAACTTCAATGGATACAGTTTGTAGATCGAATGAAGAGTGAAATGCTTTAGAGTCTTACGTTGAAAAGAAATTTAACAAAATGGAGAATCACCGGTGACTTTATTAAACTTTATCACTTGGTTGGTTATTCTACAATTTACAGTGACCACCATGATTTAGCTAAGTAACAAAGGTGGTATATGTTGTGTATGTGTGTGTTTATTTTTCTTTTTCTTTTTTAATTATTTTCTGAAGTAATAAACAACCAAATGAATAAGCTCAAACTGCACAAAAGTAAAACAAAACCATATCAGAAATAACACAGATCATTCTGTACTATTATGGTTTGATATTTTGTAAACTGCTTAAACTGTTTAATTGCCATGTTGTTTGCTGTTTCTTAGCTATCAGAATCAAACAAAAATCCCAACTTTTGAATCAGAAACCATCAAGTTCATTCAGTAGCACATAATCATAAAATATATTTCTGACCTTACAATTGTAAATGATATAAAATACACCGACTACCACAGATTCTCCACCTTGTAATTACGGAATACAACTTAAATGGATACACTTTGTAGATCTAATGGGAAGTGAAATGCTTAGAATCTTAACACTGGAAAGAAATTTAACAAAATGGAGAATCGCCAGTGACTTTACTAAACTTTTATCACTTGCTTGGTTATTAATCTACAATTTACAGTGACCACCAAGATTTGGCTAAGTAACAAAGGTGGTGCTATATTCTGTGTGTGTGTGTGTGTTTCTTTTTTCTCTTTCTATTGAATATTATCTGAAGTAAGAAACAACCAAATGAATAAGCTCAAACTGTACAAAAGTAAAACAAAAACATATCAGAAATAACACAGATCAATTTGTACTATTATAGTATGACATTTTGTAAACTGCTTAAATTGTTTAAATCATTAAATGTCATGTCATTTGCTGTTTCTTAGCTATCTATTTTATTACAACAACCCTTTGTTTTGATAGGACTCAGAATCAAACAAAAAGTCCCCATTTTTGAATCAGAAACCATCAACTACATTCAGTAGCACATAATCAGAAAATATAATGATTAAGCAATAGCAGTTGCTCACAAATAATAGATCTAACAGTAGCACGCCCTTAATCAACAAAATTAAGCTCACAAAATAGCTAACAAAACTTCGCCAATTCACAGACGTTCACAAACACATCATTTTCCAATATGCACATATATACACGAGCAAATCTTTATTGATGATACAACTCAATCACACACACAAAACAGAGGGAAATCGACTAAAAAACGCACATATATGCACATGATCGATGGATACGGACATATTGATTATTGGGAATAGTGAAATTGCGAGAGATGTACAGACACCCACTGTAACTTGTATCGATGATATAACCTACCTTGACGAAATCTTGGGGAGCGACGCCAGGGAGGTAGAAGGAGTGAGCGGCGTTGATGAAGAGGAGAAACGACACCCAAATCGCGTGAGGCCTTCTCAGGACCTCCATCTTTCTCCACTCAAACTCTCACAAGATCGCGAATTGAAGATCTAGATCCACACGCCAATGCAAATCCCCCTCCCTCCTCTCTCTCTCTCTCTCTCTCAGATATATATCTATACGCGGGTCAAAACTGATATATCTGTGTATAAATTATATATATATTATATAAATGCGGGTGTAAGGATTGAAGAACAAGGCAGAAGAGGAGGAAACTGGAAGCAAAGTAAGAATCCAACTGGAGAGAGAGAGGGCGGAGTTGACAGTTTGTTTGCTGGAAAAATGAGTGGATCATCACCGTTGATTTGGCTCATTGGTAATCTGATGGATGATCTTATTTCAGAATAATTAATCATGATTAGTTGTTGACTGAGAATCTGAGATATCTTAAATTAATTAATTTAGTGTGGTATTTCTTGTCCCTTGTGCATCATTGTATTGAGTTGACCAATTAAAAAAGAAAGAAGTAATGGAGGATTATAACTCACAAGATTGGTCCGACCCACGGTTGGCCCACCCAGTCCAACATAGAACTAGGTTGAGCTTCATTTTTAGAAGTCTGGAAACGATCGGGCCTACTTTGCCCAACCCAAATGGTCTATAGCTCGACAAAATCTAATAATTCGATCAAAATTACATTTAATGAGCTGGGATGGACTATAAAAAAAGTGGTCCAATGAAATTTTGGGTCAGTTCGACTCAACCCATTGTCATCTCTATGAAAATGCAAAGTTAAATTTTTGTATAAATCCAATGCAATATATTTAAGGGATAAAGACATAACTAGCCAACTTTTCTGGACAAAAGACAGAATATTACGTTTTCCGGTGATTTTGGAACAAAATTATGTTTTTCCCCTTTTTTTGGACAAAAATACGCTCCTGCCAAAATTCCTGGACTTTTTTACGTTGTTGTTTCAAACATGTGTTTTGTTGTTTTAACATTGTTTTGAACATGTTTCTTCTAATCAAATTTCAGTGAAAAATAAATTTTGCCCCCGTTAAATAATCCTTTTATACTTGAAATCTTATAGAAAAAAAAGAAATATACACATAAAACAACACATATTAAAACCAAACAAATTGAAAATAATATAGAAACAACATGAGTAAAAAACAAAATTCAATTTTTGATCCAATGCATGAAAACGTAAAAAACATAGAAACAACCAAAAAACAATATAGTAACAAACCAGAAACAATATAGAAAACACCATATGAGCAAAACGAGCTTAAAAATAGGTACAAATTGTATTTAAATATCGAAAACTATGTGGAAACGACAAATAAACATAAAAACAACATTAAAAAGGGCATGAAAACAACCTAGAAACAATATAAAAAATATTTAAAATACCACATGAATAAAAAGAGCTTAAAAGTATGTAAAAATTGGAGAAAAATTCACTTTTGGTCCCATTAGATTTACTCCCTGATGATTTTAGTCCCATGTCTTGAAAATAGTCCCATAAGATTTTTTTTGTCTCACTAATGGTCCCACCGTTAAAAATTAACAGTCAAACCTGTCAAATTAAAAGTCAAACTTGCGATTTGGGACTAAAAGTGAGAATAATGGGACTAAAATCATCAGGTGCGCAATCTAATGGGACCAAAAATAAATTTTTCTCTAAAAACTAAATATAACTATATCTATTTTAAAAAATATATTATCATTTTAGTTACTATAATTAAAAAATTGACAAGTAAATTAAATGATAAAATTTATAATTCAACTTATACAAAATAAATTTTTTGAAACATAATTTTTAGAAATAGATGTTAATTAATTTTTTTTTGTGAATGTGTAATAAAAAAAGACGAAATACATGTATCATTTATTTTAATTAGAAAATTAACAAAGTAAAATAAATGATAAAATTTATAACTCAAGTTATAAAATTTAAATTTTCTGAAAAATAACTTTTAAAAGTAGATGTCAATTAAATTTATTTTTTTGAATGTTTAATACAAAAAAAAAATCAAATACATGCATATATAACATAGTGCATGTATTTGTATATATGTAATTGTTTTTTTTTTTTTTTTTTTTTTGGGGCTATGCTTTTGCCCCATGATATTGGTCTCATATAACCCAAAGTATGTATATTTAAAGTTTGATATTTTTTGTGGAAATGTAATGTTTGATTTAAAAACATAAAAAATAAAAATATAATATTTGAAAATAAAAAAGTAAAAAAAAATGTAAGCTAGGTAAACATTACTAAAATATTTTTAATAGTATTTATAATTTAACTATACTAAAATATTTTTATTAGTATTTTTCTAAACTTTTTAAAAATATTCCTATATTTAAAAATTATGAAATTATTTAATATCATAAACTATTTTATTTTATTGATAGTTGAACTACATATTTCCAATACGTAAATGTGATTTTTGTAATTATTTGTATTTTCAAAATCAAGAAGTGATTTAAATAAAACAATATAGGAAAATTATTTGTTTTTCTAAATATTTTAAGTAAGAAAATTTCTTTTAGTGAAATAAAATGCATTGGAAAAAGATATTTTTAGAAATATATTTGAAGGACAGAGATTTTTTTAGTTTTCAAGTGGGACATTTACAATATTAATTTAAATAAATAACTCAAAATATAAAACTTAAAATAATTTTTATCATCAATAATATTAAATTTAACCAAACGAAAGAATAATGGGATCATTTTTTGTTAAATTTTAACTTTTGTGTCCTATGGGACTATTTTTGTTGTTAAAAATCTAACTTTGGTGTCCTATGGGACAATTCTTGTCTTCAGTAACGGTTTCCGTTAGTTTTTTAACGGAGTTTCATTTTCCAAGTCCTACAGGACTATTTTTGGTGAAAAATGTCGATTTGGGACTAAAAGTGAATCTTGTCACGCCCCAAACGCGACGATGATCAACCACTTAAACAGAAATGATCCCAACAGTCTAGACAAATGATACAACAATCCCAAGTGAAACAGAGTCTAAAGTAGCGGAAATAAAATAACATAAGTACGAAGTACAACTTAAAGTCTAGCGAGATCCAAATACAACCGACATAATAACCTTAATAAGTTTACAGGCCGAAACTAAAGCGTAAAGAACACCATATCCAAATCTTAAATGTCAAGGGTCCTACGCCCTCAAATTACAGTCGAAGAGAGAAAAGAGTAGCAGGATAAAAGGGAGTCCAACATCCGCAGAAGTACATGAAATAAGTACAATCATTAGAAAATGGTACAAGTTCGACAGGCAGGGCGAGGGTCAACAATCTGCGGTCGGTCGACATCCTCAACATCGTCCCCATCTAAAGGTTAGAAAATATGAGGGAATAAGACAGAAATATCAGTGGATGGGTGATCGTGTGCAAGTGTGGCGATATATATTTTGATGCAAGAAAACAAATATGAAAAGTCGTGAGATATGATGCGTGATTTCACACACCCACAAGCGTCGTGAGAAATATATTTAAGTAATATACTTATACGATTTTAAGCAAGGTTGCGAGAATCGCTAGGCGCCCGTCCAAGGGGGCGCTAGAAACATCAAGTTTCTCTTTTTTCATTTTTTGTATTTTGGCGATTTTGTCGATTTTTGGCTGGTTTATTCCGACTAGACCGCCTGACCAATTTTTTCCCGATTTTTTCCGATTTTTTGGCAGCTTAGGCGCCCGCCAGCCGATTTTTGCCCTGACCGATTTTTTTTGGCGATTTTGGGAAAATCGGATCGGCTTTAAGGCGCTAGCGCCAGCGGCCGCTGGGCCGATTTTTACAACACCGGTTTTAAGAAAACAGTTCGTGGTCACACAGGTACTATGTGATTCAAGCAAGACAGGAGGATTGCGTACGGATTTGTAGCGCCAATCCTATGCAAGACAAGTAGCGGTTGCGTACGGATTTATAGCACCAACCAATGCAAAACAAGTAGCGGTTGCGTCTGCGGTTTGTAGCGCCAACCAAACGGGTCCGATTAACTCCGAATCGTGTGGATCGACAATGACTCCTTCGTTCTTCCTTGTAACTCCCGAGCAAGATGGTCCAAGACTGTCACCTTATCGCTCCATAGGCGGAAAGACAAAATCCACAATGGAGCTAGCTAGGCTCGGATTTGTCATAATCATGATTATACCTCAAGTACTACGACCCGCTTCCCTTGGACAAACTCCGTCCCTCAGTTGCGGGATTAGGACGATGGGGCCGGAAGAGTGGAATAGCAGTCGAGCTGCCCGTTTCCATCCCCGACGTATTCATTCCGACTGTGAGCTCGACACACCAAGTTGACTCAGACAGGAAAGTAAATACAAGTTCAGGTAGTCAACCAGGCAGACGAGTATTATTGATTAAGGGAAGCAGTCTAGGAAAATTTTCAAAAATCGCTAGTGGCAATTGTGGCGTTGGTGGAGTTATTTAGATGAAGATGATTATCGGGAGGATAAGCAATCTTCTATATCTTGAAAGATTAGGTGGAACATAAGTCCCGTTATAGATTAAAAATCGCAAGACGATGAAGTCGCCCCGCGATCGCGTATTGATCGGTTAAGACGATCCGATAAGTCAAGGTGTTTTAAGAAAATAAAATCTTTTATATCATTATTAAAAGTCAGAGGGTCCAGGGCTGTTTCTTTAAAAGAGAAATAATTTGAGTTAGGTCCTTGTAAAAAGAAAATTTACAATTAGCCCCGTTTTGTAAAAACCAATACTTTGGGGTTAAAAATTGAATAAGTAAATGTTCCGACCTTGAAAAATTATGAGGTCAGTTCCTATAATCTCTAAATTGTTCAGAGATTCAGGTTTTAAAGTTTTGAGGTCAATTTTTTTATAAAATTCTTACATTGGCCCCAAATTTGTTAAAATTATCATTCCGGGCCCTAAGTTTAAAATAATCGGAACTCACAAATCGGAAGGAATTTTAATGTGATTCCAGTTGAAAAATATCACTAAGGTTAGTGGGATATTGGGACAAAAACAGTTTTTAAAAGAAATAAGTATAGGTCCCTTAACTTTTGAAAATCTCATTTTTTGTCATATTTTGAAATAATTGCCTTTAAGGCTTTTAGGGGTCCAATTGTTATGAAATTTGAAACTTGGGTCCAAAATATAATTATGTTATAGTTAAATTAGTATTTCCAGTTACATGGGCTGTATAATTCCTGGAAATTTCATTTGGGTCCTCAAGTTTAATCAATTCGGTCCCTCAATTTTTATAAAATTACTTTCCAAGCTCTAAACACTTGGATTTTTTGAATACACTTAAAATATGTTATTTCCAGTCCCTTAAGAATTAAAATTTCAAATTTTAAAAATACGGTCTAGTACATTTTCGAAAATTGCAATATAGCCCTTATACTTCTAAAATTTGACAATCTAGTCCTTGGGCTTTTAAGGATTGATTTTATTTATCTAAAAACTCTTAAAACTTTATTAAAATGTCCAAACATTATTTTTAAACCTGAGTACAGTCCCAAAACTCAAAAATTATAAAGGAGTCCTTTAAGTTTTATTTTCTTGCAATTAAGTCCACCAACTTTCCATTTTCGCATTTTAAGTCCAAAAATTTAAATTTAATCAATTATGCTCGACTTGTCCAGGTTATAAATCATACAAAACATGGATTTCAAGGGTCATACATATACAAGTCCAGTTCACACAAGAATTCATCAAATATCACAATAAAGTGTACATGTATGCACCTATTTTTCAACAAATAGCATTTTGAGCCATACTTGAGAAATTTTCAACTTGATACAAGAAATTAACATGCAACACATAACATATATATACCTCAAGTGCTCAATATCAAAATACTATATGCATTTTAAGTAAAAACACCTAGAAGTTGGAAAGATTTTTTCACCCACCTTAAAAATGAACTTGCATGTTGGTGAAAAATGAAATAAATCACTTTTGAAGGAGAAGTGACTTAGGTCAGCCCCCTATGTCAAGGAATACCAAAAACAAAAATGTAGGAGTTAGGAAATGAGGTTAAAAATTTAAGAAAAGAAGAAGGAGATGAAGAATATTCGTAAAACTACACTTACCTTGTGTAGTAGATGAAATGAGACTAGTAGAGGTCTCAAAATGGGTCTCTTTGCTCACTATTAAAACAACTTTTAAGGTCAGCCCCTAAAAGTCCAAAAATGAAAATGGAGTATCAAAATTTTGGAAAATAGAAGAGAAGAAAAAAATGTACTAAAAATCTCATTTCTTACCTTATAGTCCAATTTCTCTTCAAAATCTTCAAAGTCTTGAAGTCCTTTTCAAGATGATGGTAAGGCTCTTAGTGTCTCCCAAGTCTTCTAAGTATACCTCAATCCAAAAATCAAACTTAGGTTAAGAAAACAATACAACAACAAGAAAAAACATAAAAATAATCAAAAAATAAGCTGGAGCGTAAAAAAAGGAAAACAATAGGTATAAAAGTAATAAGAGCATATTTGGTGGTATTTTTTCAAAAAAGGTATATGGTGGAATTTCCCCAAATTTATTTCCAATTATAAAATCAAATGAGCTTGTGGAATTGTTTATAATTCATTAAATTTTTTTTTTCGGTTCGTTTATAATTCAATAATTAGTAATGAATCAAATTGATTATCCTTAATCCACTGCATTTATTTTTGTTTTCGCAATCATATTATAGCACCCAAAGTGTAAAAGTCGTGTTTTTTTTGTTCTTCTAATTCTTTTGTTTTTTCAGTTCATCCGTTATATTATTTTAATTGATCATTTGGCAACTCTTTTGGGTAGGCTGAATTTTTAAAAAATATATATATAGGTTTTGGATGTAGTGAGTATAATTTAAATAAGTACGTGAGACCAAATCTGGAGCGTTGACCTTTTCTTATTTTACTTTATATTTAATTAATGGTTGTTAAGGATAAGTAGGTAATTTTGTTTGAATATCAGTAAAAAACGGGAGTTATTTTTGGTAGTGCCCATTTACATTCCGAATTTTTTGGGATTTGTTTGAAACTGTATCTCTGGCCATATTCGCTAGCTATGAGAAATATGTTGCTTATTAAAGACAAATATGTTGCTTTTTTTGGATATATTTGAAAACAAATCTCTGAAATTCTCTCTTTCCTTTCATAGTCAAACTTGCAATTAATCTTGGCGCATTCCGCTGTGCGAAATATGTTGCTTATTGAGGACAAATATGTTGCTTATATTTAGGCAGACAATATTGCAACCACAATCTATTCTCTTCGATTTGTCTTTTTATATACTAGTTATTTGCCCGTTCGATGCACGAGATGTGAAATATGAGTGTAGTGTTTCTATGTAAATTGAATGCATATAAAAATATAAAATACCAATCTTAATACAATCAAGCTACATCAGCACTAAATATTACAAATTTTGAAATACTTTTTTTGTGCACAATATGATTTGTCTGTTTGTTTTTAGATGTATCATCACCTCAAACTTATACTTTCAAACCCTTTTGATTGGTAACTCGAGAAACTGCAACATATAATTGGTCATACTAAAAATCGGACTCTTTAAGTACAATCCGACATTAGAGGAGAATGTCTTTGGCTCTTATTTATACTTATAATATAATTAAGCTACAAACACATTGCAAAAAATCTACGTAAAGTATATGAGTAATAATATGTTTCATATGTTTGCTACATATAAAAATTAAATATTTTAATAAATTAATTTATATATATTTCATTTCTTTTAATTAAATTACAATTTTGATTAAAATATAATTTTTAACTTATAAAACAAAAAAAGCCCAAGAAATCAATAACAACCCAAATACAAACAAACCATTTAACCCAAATATAAAAACTTCTATTAATAAGCCCTATTGAAAATTTCTGCAGGCCCATGAAGGTAAACCAACACATAGTTTACTCATAAAAATTTGACACTACACGTGTCCTTCTAAACTGTCCAAATAAAGACACATCATGCAATAAATGATATAGATTAAAAAAATTCTAAAACAAAATATAAAATAAGAAATCCTAATTTACACAACTCATTTCCGCTCCAAATGCTATCGATACACAACTTCCCCCACTCCAAACCCTTTTTCGAAAATCTTTTAGCCGCTAAATCAAAAAATCACATCTTGTTTTTTGTTATATTATTTTTCAAAATCTATGTGTTGTTTAATCTATCGTTATTCCTTATTATCAAGTTATCATTTGATTTTTTTTCTCTTAAGAACTCACCATTTTGCTTCATGTTCTCAACTTTTTATCTATTTTATATACTTTTTTTTTTTCTTGAATGCATCAATTGTTTTTCAATTTTTATATGCGAAAAATCATTTTTAAAAATATATGCATATGTATGTGTATTGATTTGGTTCTGTTTGGTTTATTTTTGGTGTTGGTATTGTTCCATAAAAGTTCACTCATTTTTAATTTGAATATGTATTTTATGAAATATTTCATATATATTTCTGACTATTTCTCAGATATGTCAGAAAACGAATTTCACTCATATATCTGAAGTTAAGTTTGTAATTATTTAAATCTAAATTTGAATGTTTATTATTTTTCATTTTTAATGGGATATTTAATGACATTTTTTTCTTATTGATTTTTGCAGGTGAATGGGGTAAAGGAATAATTTGTTCGATGTAATTTTGTGGTCAGGTAACAATCCTCCCTAATTGTTCACACACAGACAAAATCATACAAAAAACAATCCTATATTTTTATAATTTTGCATCGAATGAATCTATTTATTTTTTTCTGTTTTCTTATGCAAAATTATTTTCAAATATTTGTGTGTATAGATGTGTTAATTTTATTGTGTGTTGGTTTATTTTTGGTGATGTGGTTGTTCGGAAAAAAATCACTAATGAGATCCGAAACAGGGCTGATTTTTTTCTTCTGTAAAAGCATTTCATATTGTTTTTATATTCTGAAGTTTTTAAATTGGGCATATGTTTTATAGAATTGTTCACATACCTTTTTCGGACAATTTATCAGATCTGTCGAAAAATATTTCTCACGCATCTATATCTGAAGTTATGTTTGTAATTATTTAATGTTTAAATTTATTATTATTTATTTTTAATGGGGTGCTTAGTTTAATATTTTTTATTGGATTTTGCAAGTAAATGAGGTAAATGGATAATTTGATCCAAGTAATTTGTGAGCACTTAACCATTCACACACATGAAATCACACACACATACAAAAAAAAATCATTTCTTCCTTGAAATCACACTCAAATATTCTTATTGTTCAGGTTATAAAAAAAAATAAAAAAATACAGATAAGTATTATGTTTTTTACCAATTGTGATCTATCTGTTTTTTCACCAACATACATTGTTAATATTTGAACTTTCATAATTATAGAATCTATGGAAATACATCAGCCATGCCACCTCTAAAGCAGTGTAAAATTACACAATTTCATTAGATAAGTAAATTAAATAAATGTTATTCACACAGATAATTACATTCATGTACTAAGACTTTTTCAATATGCTGTAGGTATTGTGAACAATATACAATACAGAAAGCATGGACATCCGCACATAAGTTTAATTTAAAACACAAATAATCGCTATTTATATGAAATAAAGTTTTCAGCAAAGCATTAAATCGAAAAGGCATTGAACAAAAAATATAAATGTATAATATATTACCGCAGCATCGTAAAAAACGAACGCACTCAAGACTCGCTATTTGCTTATTATCGTTGAAGGCTTGTTTCTCGTACATTTGCACGAGCCTCAATTTGATTCGACAATGAATGTATAAAGAGAAGAAAGTATATGTATGCTTTTAATTATGTAGATACTTGAATGAATGTGTAAATAACCGAGCATAGGCATCTAATATTTATATGACAAAATCTTCCTTTTTTAACAGATTTTTAATATGCCGAATTTTTGTGCAATAAGATTAAATAAAGTAGTATAATTTTTTAATATTTTTTCGGATTGAAAAAAATATATTTAAATAGAGTAATATATTTGTAAGATAACAAAAATCAGTTCACAATTTTTACATTCCAAATGTAAGAGAAATCGATACAGATTTTCGATTCATTCATTGATTTAGTTAGATTACAAATTTCCAATTCAAAATTTATTGATTCTTTCTATACAACAGGAAAAGGTCAAACATTCCTTGTACATTTATAATTACCCAAAATTTAGCAACAAAAAAGTCAATCATTCCAATTTTATGGGGCATTCTATGAATATCGATAATCAAGAATTTTGACAACAAAAATCAGCAACAAAGAGGTCAAACATTCCCATTTTATCAACTATAAGTATTTATGGTAGCAAAAATCAGCAAACAAATAGGTCAAACATTCCGATTTTATGAACTATCAACAATTATGACAACAAAAATCAGCAATAAAGAGGTCAAACATTTCCATTTTGAAAACAATCTTCCATATTAATTGAAAATCAGCAAAAAAAAAATGTCACCAAATTTTTTAGCAAGTCTCTTTAGGCGACAAAACATATTTAGAAACTATTTTCTTGTTGCTTATTTACAAATTATATACATATAGATATGTAATTATGTTGCTTATTTATGCCAACTATATTGCTTATCAAGGACAAATATGTTGCTTATTTAGGCACAGTGATGGGCGTACAGCCCCTGGTGAGGGGGGGCACGTGTTCCCCCCCTTTTTTAGTTATTATATATATTTAAATCTTACTTTTTTAAATTAAGTAGTTTGTGAATTTGAAACAACCAACAAACGGTACCCATGCCCAAATTATCTTGGCAGTGGCCCAATTCTATTTATTATTATTTTTTACTTTTATAAATTATACATTCATTACTCATTAGGTTTAGGAATAACCAAAAAGTCGTGTCGGTCTTGCTCCAATCATCTCGCCGTCTCGGTGCCGTTGCTTAATATAGACCAAATATTTCAAGAAAAAAAATACTCAACAAAACAAAAACCTAATTTCGTTGAGATAAAAATAAAAAACCACCATTAGAATAAAAAAGATATGGAGCGGTACTTCAAAAGAGCATTAGAACCACCATTTCCTACCGGAAAAAAGGACGGTAACACCAATTCAAGTAGGAACGAGTTTGACGCAAAAGAACTTCCAATAGATCTGGGGCTCAGAATTTCGATTTTGGATTATAATCCTAATATTTGAGATGAAGTTCGAAGGGCGTACTTATCGATCAGTGGATGAATGATAGTTTGATTGTGACATTGTGTACATTGAGAAAGAAGTTTTTGATAGTGTTGATAATGAGTCTATTATGCAAATATTTCAGTCTATGAAAACTCGTAGATTTCAATTGTAAATGCTAGATTGTTTAGTAATAAAAAATTTATTTTTGAAGTATATTGTGCCCCCCTGTACAAAATTTCTGGATTCGTCCCTGTTTAGGCAGACAATGTTGCTAAGTATGCTGCTTTTTTATGTGGACTGTGTTGCTTATTGAAGATAATTATTTTGCTTATTTAAGCAGACAATGTTGCTAAGATGGGTGCAAATCTGTCGATTTAAATAGGTCATATGTCTTGTATATATGTATTTTTGTTGTTTTTGTATGTCAACCGTGTTGCTTATTGATAACAAATATGTTGCTTAGAGATTGTATATTAATTTGTTGCTTACAAATATTACGTAAATTTGCTATGGTTTTAGATGGTAAGATAACATCTATGATGTTGTGTCTAACTTCCCTAATTTCATGGGATATGATTGATTGGTCTGGACTAATATATCCTCTTTATCAATTTAATTAGGTATTTTCATATACTTTAAGCTAAATATTAGCCATTGAATTTGTTGATCCGTAGTCCAAATTTGGTCTTACATACTTAACTAAGCCATTGGTCTCATATAACTAGGGGTGATCATAAATTTTAAATAAGCGCCCGCACCGCCCCGCACCGCACCGTTATTAGTAATTTATCACGAAAACCGCGATTATAAATCTTATGAAAAAACCGCACCGCCTTAGCAGTGCGGTTTGCGGTTTTAAACAAAATAAAACCGCCACAAACCGACCGACCGCCATACACTATATATTATAGGATAAGGATAATTATGTAATTAACTTAACATATTAAACTGAGCCCTAAAACCTATTCTTCTCCACCAGATTTCAGTCCGCCCCCGCCTCTTTATTTTTCCTTTCCCATGTTTCACTTTCCTCTCATCCTCTGTACTAAAATTGAATTAGCTAATCACCTAATCTCTTATCCCTCACAATTTGTTCAAGTCTCAGCAGCAATCCACATGCCCACAAGTCATTTTCATTTCTCTTGACCATTAATTGGTCCATTTTGCCAAACAATATAATCAAGAGGGAAGGCTTGTAATTTCTTCATACGATTGACAAGTGAGTTTTTTTTTCTTCTATTTTATTTTAAAGTTGAGGATAACAAAATACAAAATAAATATTTTTAATTATATGTATTTTTTATATTTCTGATTGTCTAATATTTATTATATTTTATGTTATTGTTTTTTAATTTTAGGTAGTGTTTTCTAAATTTTCTTCAAGAAAAGAAGGGAGAGGGTGGACTATTTGCTCACTTTGGAAAGAAGGTAATCCTTTTAATTTTATGATTATTTGCTGAAATTTAATGTCTCTTATTAACCTCTTTTCATTTTGGATTTGCTTGAGTAGTTGAGTTGTCTGATTAATCTCAATATTTGATTAAGTTACATTTATTCTCTCATTTAAAATATGATGAGTTCCTTGTTTTATTTTAATTAATTATAGTTAGTATTAATTATGAGATTTCTTAAAATGTTGGAGATGTTGGGGAACATATTTTGTTTGCTATATCTCTGAAAAAGGATTTTTTTCATCATATATTTGTTTTACTTAAGTTGTTCTATAATATAAGTATACTTTTAATTGATTGCAGTACTAGATAATTTTGCACTAATCAGTCTTTTCCATGGATAATTCTATGGATGCAACAAATAAGTTCTATTTTATTTGACATATTTTCATTTCTTATATTTTTATTATTTTCATGTTTAGATTTGATATTGATTCATGTTAATTTTTTTTTGTTAAAAATCAAGGACAATGCATCTTCGAAAAAGTTTCTAATGTGAACATCTCTACCCAAACAATAGCTTCAAGTAAAGAACAACAAGGAGTCAAGAACAAACTCGGGTATTGATAGAGGTGATGACAAACTTATTCTGAAAAGAACATTTCAAAAGAGAAGAATGTTACACATGATTCTCATTCAAAAGTGAGGAAACCATCTAAATTACCTCCTAAGAAAATACAAAGAACTAGAGCAATTGACATAGTTGAGACAAAAGATTCAAAGAAAGCTTCTGAAATTTGGGGCCACTTTAATAGAATAGAAGGTAGCAATCCACCTAGAGCTGCATGCAACTATTGTGTTACAAGTTATGCTGCTCATCCGAAACTTAATGGAACCACTAGTATGTGGACTCATTTGGAGTTTTCATGCAAAAAGTATCCACTTAGATTGGATAAGAAGCAAAAAACTATGCATGATTATAAAGGTGTGCGTGGAAACCAAAATGATAATCCTACAATTAAAGAAAAGGCTTTAAATCTTGAAGAGGTTAGGAAAAACCTTGCTAAAATGGTAATCATCGATGAGTTGCCTTTTAAGTGTGTAGAGAAGGAAAAAATTGATTCAAAGAGTCTTGTTTGTTTAGATGTAGAAACACGGTGGAATTCAACTTATTTGATGCTTGAGGCTGCCGAGAAATTTGAGAAAGCTTTTGAGAGGTTGGGGGATGAAGACCAGAAGTATGTAGACTACTTTGATTGTTATGAATTGAATCAAGATGAGGAATTTGAGGGGAAGAAAAGAAAAGTGAAAGGGAATAAGATAATTGGACCTCCGATGGATGTATATTGGATTAACGCCAGGAATTTTGTCAAATTTTTAAAAATATTCTATCATGTGACTTTAAAGTTCTCTGGTTCATCGTATATCACTTCAAATGCCTTTTTTCGTGAACTTGCTACTGTGCATGTCGGTTTATCCAATATGATTAGGAAGGGAGATTATAATATGGCTTCTATGGCTATTCGGATGAAGGAGAAATTCAACAAATATTGGGGAAATATTGATAACATCAATTGGTTATTGTTTGTTGCTATTCTTTTGGACCCAAGATACAAGTTAAAGTATGTTAATTTTTGTCTTGCAACAATGTATCAAGGGGATGCTTCATATGTGAACCTAATGACTCAAAAAATAGAAGATTTGTTGGTTTTGTTGTATAAGCAACATGCAGATTCTAATTTTCAAAGAAATGAGTAGAGATGAAAATGCAATGCAAGGGTATAATTACATGCATGTAGATGAAGAAGATGACCCAAGTGAATTGCTAGAATCTCAATTTGCTAGATATTTGGAAGAAGAACAATGTGTTGAGAGTAAACCTGAAGTAGCGCGATATTTACTTGAAGGTTGTGAAAAAACGAGCAAGGATTTTGACGTATTGAATTGGTGGAAAGTGAACACTCCCAAATATCCTTTTCTTTCTAAAGTCACGAGAGATGTATTAGCTATTCCAGTGTCCACTATTGCTTCAGAATCTGCTTTTAGTACAAGTGGTCGTGTGATTGATGCATTTAGAAGCTCTTTATCACCTAAAACGGTAGAGGCCCTCATATGCTCTCGAGATTGGTTACGTGCTACACCTTCTCCAATTGATCTTGGTGAAATATTCGAGGACATTCATCAATTTGAAAATATAGAGAATGGTAAAACACTTCAATATCCTGTCTAATTTTTATCATGCCTTTGAGTAGTTTTTATGTGCTTTAATTATTGTTATTTTACAGAGTTGGAGGTATCAATCCCTTCTGCAGAATTAGATGATCAATAAGAAGGAAACATATTTTAAGGTAGTTCAATATTTTTCATTTTGCAGTAGAACTCATATGTAATTCTGGGGAAAATTGCAATTTTGGTCCCATAACTTTGGGGGGGTGTCAAAACTAGTCCCACTCGATTTTACTTTTTCAAAAACACCCTCTAATTTACAAATTGTATCAAAACTAGTCCCACTAGATTTTACTTTTTCAAAAACACCCTCTAATTTACAAATTGTATCAATTTGAGGACAAATCCCACCACCGATTGGAATTTTCTCCGGAATTCGTCACGTGATAAGCACGTTACCTGAAATTTTAGGGATTTCTCACCCTCCTTGACACGGTGGAAATAAAATACCAGCGTGGAAAGAGATTTGAGGGAGGGGGGGGGGGGGAACTCGTCACCGAGATTTGGAGGGGAAAAAAACTCGTCAACACCGTGTAATTGGGCATATTTGTTTTGGGGGAAATGGCGGTGACGAGTTTTTTTCCCTTCAAATCTCTTTCCATGTTAACATTTTATTTCCACCATGTCAAAGAGGGTGAGAAATCCCCAAAATTTCAGGCCACGTGCTTATCACGTGACGAATTCCGGCGAAAATTTCAATCGGCGGTGGGATTTGTCTTCAAATTGATACAATTTGTAAATTACAGGGTGTTTTTGAAAAATTAAAATCGCGTGGGACTAGTTTTGATACAATTTGTAAATTACAGGGTGTTTTTGGAAAAGTAAAATCGAGTGGGACTAGTTTTGACACCCCCCTAAAGTTATGGGACCAAAATTGCAATTTTTCCTGTAATTCTGTAAATTAAAATGTATGTTACTTACAATGATTTTTTTCCCAAATGCAGGTATCATAATCTGTTTTTCTGCAGGTTTATGAAGTCATGGAAAATGAATAATTCCCATGGATTTTCAGATTATATAAGTTGTCTTTTATATGTTTTATATTGTACCATGGGTTTTTATATTGTGTTGGGATATTGAACTATATTCTTGCAGCTTATCTACTGTCAATAAAAGCTACTGTTTGTTTTATTTTTTTAAATCTCAACTGTAGATTGACTTCTCAGTTTTTGAGGAACAATATATTGTGAATAGGCAGAGGATGGTTCATGGCTTTATTTGATGCACTTGTTTCTTTTTTTTATTTTTTAAAAAATTGTATTATGAATTACTTTTTTGTGGGAATAATAAACTTTCTTGTGCATAGATTAAAACCGCCTAACCGACAGCCAAGAATCGCCCCCATAACCGCTATAAACCGCACTTTCGGTTTTACATGATAAAACCGCAATTTGAATTCAAATTTTGAAAAAACCGCATATGGCAATTCGGTTTTGCAATTAATGAAAAAACCGCAAAACCGCACCGCGAGCACCCCTACATATAACCCTTTGTAAATTAACTTTCTTAACTACTATTTATGAATCAATTCGTAGACTCGCTTATTGTAATATTATATATAGTGGTTATATAAACTGACAACTATCAAAATAATATCTAGATGTAAAATCGTATTTGTTGAAAACAAAAAATAAAATAGGGAAAGAGACAGGGTTTTTAACAAAATATTATATAATATATATTATAAATATTATTACACAATGTGATAGGTTGGGGGAGATTTAAAAAATAAAGTCAATTGTGAATTGGATTCACGACTCAAAGTTTTTCATTTTTTAAAATAAATTTGGTTCACAAATTCACATTGTACGAGCTGGTGGAAAGATGTTATCATTTGGTTCACAAATTCACATTGTATTGGATGGTTGGGATCAATCATTAACTAAATAATGTAAACTCCAATAAGGTTATATTGCACCTGATAAAAAAAAAAAGGTTATATTGCTTTTTTTAGTTTTGACAAGACAGATATAATGTGGATAATTTAAAAGTGGTAATTATTCCTAAAAAGGAACATTGAAGAAAAAATAATGATTGGGGCAATAAATATGATATGTAAAAAGCAGTGTTGTAAAAATCGGCCTAAATGTTCTCCTAGACGGCCAAAAATTCGGGCGGCCAAAAGTCTGCCAAAAATAAAAAAAATAAAAAAAAATAAAAAAATAGTGTTGTTCCTAGGCGGCCGCCTAGGTGGTCTAGGCGCCCTAGGCGCTGGTAAACCGTCCGACGAGCGCCTAGCGATTTCTGCAACCATGGTAAAAAGATAATTTTACCCTTTGAGTAGTGACAATTTTCTTATAAATGGGAATCATGAACGTATTGTTACAAAGGGATCAACATATTATTTATTGAGAAAATGGGTCTTTTTACCCATTTAGGTTTAAAAAAACACTTTCATAAAAATAACTTTTCTACCCACTTTTATAATAAAAATTAAAAAATGCCCCTAAACTCTCTCTCTTTCTTGTTTATTTGGGCAAACCAATATTGAAGAAAAAATAACAATTAGGGCAATATATAATGCCGCATGTACCTAGGCGGGGGGTTTGGCATAGACCCCTACCTGTTTATTAATCTCAAAAAAAGAATTACATATTAATAGGACGGGGACTAGGCCTGACCTCCAATTTCAACAAAAAAGTGAAGAGAATTTAAACTAAATCTAACTTAACTTTACATATATTTTCCAATCTAAAAATTTCCTATTTATTAATGAAGTAGACTACTTACATATCCTAACGGTGGAAATTTCATATTCATAAATGTATTCTCGGGAACATTCAAATTATCTAAATAGCTCCTTGCATCATGCATCCTTGGTAACTTCTTCATCCCTTGATTTATAGCTTTTTTTGTTTTTATGGATTCGGCAAAGAACCAAAGTATCTTGTATTTGTAGTAATATATAATTTGCAACAAAGTCATTATGATCAATTTTATATAAAAATACAATAAAATAAGACACACACACATATATATAAATTTGTACACGCACCTTTTTAGCCTCATTAGTGTCTGAGGGAGTCCGTAGCGTATATTCGTGCATAATCCAATTGGTCTTCTTATCTTTGGAAGATTTATCCTTGTAATAATAAACCAAAGCCTTACAATATCCAATTTCCTCTCCGTGGTGTCTGATGGATTTATCACCAGTGGTGGACTTCCAATATCCATTTGAGGTCTTTCTGTCTATTTGTGTGCCATTTGTACTTATTTTCTTCCTCTCAGTAAACATGTACAATTCGTCGTTTCATTTTCTCCAAGTATATCTGTAGGAAAAAATAGAAAATGGATATAATAACTTTATTAAGTATAAGTTTATTTATTTTTATTTATTTTTATTTATTTATTTTTATATAATTTAACCACCTACAAACTTAGGTGGGAATTTCATAAACAAGAATAAGTTTATGAATCATAACTTCTCGATCGTGAAAACTAATTATTAATAAATGGATATAAAACTATACGAACATTCATATAATATATCGGGAAGAGTTATTTAAACCATGCACATGCGTACACAAAGAACTTAGATGAAACTATATATATCCCTAAAAAAAAAAAAGATGAAACTATATATATATATATATATATATCATTCAAACAAACAAAGAATATTCAAGAACTAATTAGATAAAACCATATATAATCATTCAGACAGACCAATAACCATGCACCAAGACAAAGAACCAAGAATTGCGCATACATCGATCGCAATTAATTAACCAAGAACTAAAAGAATTGAAATAAAAATATTTTGTAAATGAGGCTCATACGAATAGAATATATTTATATTTGACTCGATTTGATTCGTTTTACACCCCTAATTAGGGCTTGGTTTGTTAAATAGGTTGTCAAATATATACCCAATAATTTTATGTGGAATTTGCATTATTGAATCAAATTAGCCCAGATAGCTGCCCCGGCGAACCAAGAACTGCATGTGATAAATCTTTATACATAATCGATCACAATTAATTAGGACCGTACGTGCAAGAACCAAGAACTCAAATGAAACTATATCAAGAAATTAAAAGAAATACCCATTAGAACTTGATTAATAATGAATTAATCTTACGTACCGATGAGACAGTCCGGGCTGAAATCATACAAGTTAACGGAATAGATCTTGTTGGGGGGTAACGGCTCATTTTTGAGCTTCTTCATCAAGTAATGAACGATAAGTTGTTCATCTTTTGGCTGAAATGCGAATCCCACTGGCAACATCTTCAAGTATTCTTCATCACTAATCGTCTTTTCAATATTTGATGAATTTTGTAGAACAGGAACGTCGTCGTCTATGGGATGATTCATATTAATCATGGCGGGTACTGTCTCATGAATATCATCATCATGATCGAAAAAGGGATCAAAGGAAACTGTAGGAATAGTATTGGTTATTCATCTCCATTAATTGTTGATGAGATATATCGAACTCAAGAAAGAACGAGAGAATTAGGGTTTATTGAAAGAGTTTTCGGTTATTCGCTGATATATAGATGTTGGTGAACTTGTTTAAAGTAACTGTGTTAATCATTTAAAGTAACTCATTTCAATGTGCCGGCGTATATTGCCATATATATATATATATATATATATATATATATATATATAGGGGAAGGATCAAGTGAGACCATTGTTATAGGTGAGACACAATGGACTCATCCCATTATTAAACAATGGGTGAGATTCAATAGATAAACATAGCATTAATGGTTTACTTTTATTAAGCTAGGGGTAATATAGTCAATAAACATCAATTATTCTGTTGCACATGGAAGACAATCTTCTCACGTTGATTCTCCAGTCTCTCACACCATAATTCACGGCAAATTGTGAAAATTACAGAAATCTCTCAAAAATCACGATGATTTCCATAACAAAGCTCAAAGAGACAACCATAATTCAGTCGGCAATTGAGAATTACAGAAATCTCTGTAAAATCACGTCGATCTCCATAACCAAAGCTTCAAAGAGACGAAAACACATAAAAATAGTGAAATAATATGGAATCGAATCCATTTGGAGAATCATCGCAAACTACGGGGCATTCTGCAACAATGGAGGTTGAAGAACTCAGCTTCAATGAAGAAGCAGCTGAAGGTATGTAAAATTATTGAATAGGATGAAAATCGAATACTCATGAGTAACGTTTAAATAATATAAATACACTGCATATGTTGAAAAAATGAATTTCAAAGCATAACCAGTACAAGGTAATTAGATTCAAATCTTAAAAACTCTAAGAGCTTCAACGAAGAAGATGAAGTTCGAATACTGGTGAATACTGCTCTATACATAAATTATAATGCATACATAGTATAGTTACGATACATACATAGCAATGATTTATTGCATAGATACTCTCTACACACGTGGACAACTGTAATATTATGGTTTTGTAGTATAGATATCAGTGTACCACTGCATATATATCATGTGTTTATTGTTTATACGTGGGTGAGAGTAATTTAATCATAGTCAGGGGGAAAACAGGGGGGCTATATAGGATTGGGTTTTTGGTGCATATAAAGAGATGTAATATTGCATATATAGAACACGTTCATTGTATAGTTGTGTTTGCCACAAGCAATGATAATATAAACCCCAGACAAAGGCTTGTCATATCTCCAGGATCTACCAAATACTGGATCCCTGAGATTGAGCAGAGAAAAATACCTCGGGTGGAATGCAATTCAATACATTAGATGATGATATTCAATTCTATAAGAACTATGCATCAACCAAAGGTTTTGATATACGTAGGAGTACATCTAGATGCTATAAAAATAAGGCAATACGTGTGCGAAAAGACATTGTTTGCGGTAGAAGGTTACAAAAATATTAGTAATCTGTTCGAGATAATTTAAGTGCGCATTTATAAGGGGGTAAAACTAAAAAAGCCGGAAAAGAGCATCCTATTCGTGTCGGTGCCGTGCAAGATGTATATTTCAACACACAAATGCCAATACATACGTGATCAAACAATTCGAGGAGCGTCACACGCATTCTATGAGATCCGAACAATATAGACAATTTCTTCGAGTAAAATGAAATGAAGTTTTGGACACAAGAAATTCATCATGGATCTACTAAGGCAAACATTGGAACAACAAAAACTCATAGATTGTATAGCCAAATGGTTGGAGAAACTCACAAGTTGGTGCATTGCAAATAGATTTCAAAAATTTCAAAAGGGACTTGAAGGCTTACATATGCGGCGATGCACAAATGATAATAAACAATTTCCTAAAGAAGAAAAGTATGCCCGGTATGGCCTTCAATTATCTTTGTTGATGAAAACGAGCGGTGACAAGGTTGTTCGGCGATCCAATATCGATTCAAAACTATACTTGTCTTTGGTGACGTCATCTCGTTCGATGCTACATACAACACAAATAGGTGAGATGCATAACATCATTTACTACATATATATGTTGCAACATACATATAAATATTATAAAAATGCTTTGCACATGACTATATTAAATGTGGTTCTTAAATATTCTTACAAATAGACTGCATATTTATATATTGAATATCGCGTATATATATAAATATACCTCTGCATATTTATATATTTAGTTACGCATAAAACAAGACCAAATGCACTCGAGCACTAATTTATTCCTGTTTTCAGGTACAAAATGGTTTTTGCGCCATTCACCGGGATTGATAATCATCGACGCTGTATAACATTCGCAGCAGGGTTAATATTGAAAGAGGACGAGGAATCATATATTTGGTTGTTCCAAAGTCTTTTGAATGCAATAGGTCAAGAGCCACACTACATTATAACCGACCAAGATCCTGCAATGAAGAATGCATTCCATGCTGTTTTTAAGAAGGCAAGACACAGATTATGTATGTGGCATATAATGGAAAAGGTGAGCTCGAAAGTAGGTCATGTACTGTCCAATAATGAAATATTCATGCGGATGCTAAATTCTGTTGTTTGGGACCAATATCATGGGCCGTTTGATTTTGAAAAGAAATGGCATGAAATCATGTGTGATTTTCAATTAACAGATCATCCATGGTTTAAAAAAATGTATGATATTAGGCAAAGTTGGATCCCCGCGTATTTTAGAGACGTGCTAATGGGCGGGTTGCTACGAACTACTTCAAGGTCTGAGAGCGCCAATAGTTGGTTCAGAGGGTTCACAAACCCTCAAGTCAATTTGGTTGAACTTTTTATGCACTTTGACAAATACGCTATGGAGGCACAACGACATGCAATTGACAAAATGAACAATGAATGTGAGGCTTCTAGTCCAAAATGTGTGACACCATTGGACATTGAAAAACATGCGAAAGTGTACACGCACAGAGTTTTTTCTGACATAAGCAAAGAAATTGAAGAGGTTTGTTACAAATGTTCAGTTGTACAAATCACCAGTGATATTGGATATACAACTTACTCGATCAAAGACGACAATGGTGGCATTTTTAAGTCATGTACAGAGAAAATGAAACAGTGATGGCGATGTACATGCAAAAAATTTGAGCAAGATGGACTAATATGTCGTCATATGTTCGTTATTTTCAAGAATCTAGAGACGATACCTGCAAAATACCTACCCACAAGGTGGATCAAAGCAGCTTCTTTGATACAATGCACACAACGAGGACGTTTGTACTAGTTTGAAGAGGGGGAAGAGGCAAACAGATCTTTGAACAGTCTATGGGCAGATTTTCATTGTTGCATTGCCCTTGCACATGGCAGAATAGACAAGATAGAAGAATTGTCGGGTATAATATCGACACACAAAAATAATATGTTGTCCGAGCAAGCAATTGAGGCCACCAAGACATGCAAAAAAGCAATTATGGAAACCTATTGTGGCTCCACGTCAGAAATAGACATCACGGTATTGCCACTAAAACAAGCAAAAAACAAAGGAAGTGGAAGCCGAATAAAAAGCCGTTTGCAAAGCCAAAAAGAAAAGGCGATCAAAGCAAGCACAAAGCTAAGGAGACGATGCGGGATATGTGGTGAGGTTACAACACATAACAAATGAAACATGCCCCAAAAGAACTACAATGTTGTCGTAGTACTTATTTTGTTTGATACAATTTACAATTGTTGAATTTTTGACATTCCTGAATCTGTTATGTCTATTTGATTTTGCAATAATAGTTTTCTAAGTGCACATTAGATTTACACCAAAACCTGCTTAAATTCCGTAATATTTGCATTTAAATTATACTATTTATGGAGTGGATGTCCAATAAGTATGCATCCTCAGTTTGCCCCAATATATTTGCATACGTGCTGAAAGTGTTCATTAAATATGCAACACATCATATCTAAATATGCAACACATCATAACTAAATATGCAAGATTTCAAAACATGCCAACTACGAAATCATATAGTACATAAACATGTATTTATGCAACACAATGATAATAACAATGCATAATCTGTACAATAACTATGTATTAAATGATGCTCCGCAAAACAGGGAATAAAAAAAAAACTAACTATAGATTCATGAACACAACAGTGATATATTTCTATTCGTTTTTGCCAAAAAAGGTAATTACACTGACCAAAAAATCCACAAGGCACAATTCTAATACCAAAACTACTACATTGCTACATATCTAAATACTAAAAACCACCAAGTACCAGTAAGATGAAACAATTCAATACAAAGTTGCACCCTTAAAGGGACACCAAAACAGAAAATTATCCAGAAAACCCCCGAAGTACAAATTTTCTAATACATCTTTTCATTAGACGGGTAATAAAACTAAGTGTTGCTAGGAATTTTATTGTTTAGATTTTGATGAATGCCATGTAAAACTTAGAATAGAAAGTTGGCACCCCAATTCTTGTCAGAAAATGTATTGCAACAATTAGAGCCGCCAAGGTGAGTTAAGTCGGCTACGCCCTAACATGCAAGAAGACAAATTGAAGACCGGAAGGAAGACTTTCTTTGTGAAACAAATTTGAATATGGCAAAGAAGAGTAGACGGAACTCTATCAAGAAGCGGTGAGATGCAGTGAGTGGAGCATCACAAGTCAACTCAAAAAAAGCCAAGTCTCAAGTTGAAGTGATGAAAGAGTCATCCATGATTGGAAGTCGACTCTAAGTCACCTGGGGAAAGCAAGGAAATGCGGTCAAGTCGAGATAATCGTAAAAGAACCGTTGCCGAAATCAAGAGATTTACTTAAACAAGTAATATCTCCATACCACCTTTCTTGGAGTGCTCACCCGGAAGCGTGCAAAAGGAATGAACCAATGGGAAGCACTACACCGTGTCGAACTCGAAAAGGTGAAAGAACAATTCATACGAGGAAATGGCAATTCCAAGGATCGCAACAAGACAAGCCAACGATCGCAAGTGACTTTCAAAAATAAGCCTATCTCTTCAACGGGCAAATTTTTGAAAGATCACTATATAAGGCCGAGGAATGACTCGAGAGAAGGTTACTCAACCACGAACATTCAAGAAATCAATAAAAGTATAACCAGAAATACTCTCAAATCATTCAAGATTAATCCTCAAGCTTTACATTACGAAGTACATCAATCCAACACCTACTTGTGAAGGAAAGAGAACTTCAATCAGTTGAAGAGGAAACTTTTGAAGAAAAGGGGTCTACATTCCACGAAGGATTGTAGGAAGGTTCAAGGTCGAACCAAGTCTCAAGCTTTTGGAGGGCTTCGTGATCAAATCCAAAGAGTTTGAGCAAGTGAGTCTGTAGTAGCAAGGCAAATGCCTCTGTGAAGAAGCCGAGTCGTCAGAAGCCACCAGTGATCAAGGCGTCTCGGTCGAGTCCCAAAGGATCAAGTCACCGGTGTGTGATCAAGACTTGTATCCGGACTGCTTACCACTTTGTATACGATCATTACCTAGTGGATTCCTCCGGGAGTTGGAGAAGAGAGGAGTAGAAGAATTACCCCATCTTGAACCTCTATAAAAACTTTATTGTGTCATTTACTTTTCAAAGACTTTAATTCTTGCATTTTAACGCTTATATCTCATTGATAAATCTGCTATCGACTTGATAATTTATAAGTACTAAATCAAGCTTTAAAATCCTGCTTAATCAAGCTTAAGGGTGTTAAGTCTTCCGTGTAAACAAAACCACAATTGAGTTAATTTAGAATCAACAATTGAGTTATTCCATCAACAAACTCACCGAGTCCGTTGAGAGACTAACTCTCTTGATTGACTAAATTGATCATCCATCTAGGACACACTGTAGAATCAACTCGTATATTTAAAGGACTAAATCAAAAATTTGGTAAGGTTTATTCAACCCCCCCTTCTAAACCTTACACTTACACCCCCTGGGACCTACAAGTGGTATCGGAGCGGTTGGTTCATTGAACCCTCCGCACTGTTCTTGAACTAGATCTCCAAACCTTTCAAAGTCCGCTTTAGTACTTAAACTCTCGAAACTCTCTTTATCATCAAAAGTTATTATCATGGAAGCAAATTTGACACGCATCCCTATGTTCACTATTGAAGAATTTGATGATTGGAAAATTCGTATGCGCTCATCTATCGCATTACATGATGAGATGTGGATAGTGATAGAAGATGGGCCTCTGCAAATATTAAAGGTGAACACGGCTGTCATTTAAGAGTTGCGGTGAAGGAGAAGAAGATGTTGCTCCCGGACTGTCATGGTTGAAAAACCAAGAACTCGAGTGGACAAATGATGACAGAAAAAGATATAACCTGGACAATGTAGCCAAGGACATCCTCTACAAAACCTTGGACAAAGCCATGTTCAATAAAGTCAAATCATGCAAAACGGCTAAGGAAATGCGGGACAAGTTGACATTGATTTGTGAAGGCTCGGAGCAAATCAAAGAAAACAAATTATCGGTGGTCGTCACAAATTTGAGAATTTCAAAATGATCTCGGGAGAGAACCTGGATCAACTAGACGCCTCGGTTCATAGAAATCACAAATGAGTTCGCACTTGGAAAGGAATATACACAAGAGAAATGTGTATGAAAATCCTAAAAGTCTTCCAAATGAATGGGAAATGAAGGTCATGGCATTGAGACATTCCATGGACCTATCAAAGACATCCAACCATGAGTTATTCTCGGACCTCAAAGCTTACGAGTTTGAGTGAGAAGAAAAGACCGAGAAGAGACAGATGTACCCAAAACAACTCGCTCTAATTGTTAAAGATGGGAAGAGAGCCGAGGTCAAAGAAGTCATTGACCCGGAGGAAATAGCCCGATGGTTAAGAGGTTCAACAAGTTCTTCAATAAGAACTACAAGAGAGGAAAGGGTGAATCTTCCGGAAGACACTTAGCTCCCTCCAAATCAAGGGAAGATAGGCCAACCAAGAGAACGGATCATCAAAAAGTTGAGTATCAAAGGGTGACAATCCAAGAATGGAAAGAGTCCGATCAAAAGGTTGAATATCTATCTTTGGGCTCAGACAACCAGGTCACTATGCCATTGATTGTCCATATCCTCGTAGTCAACAAATACAGGAGATGAAGAAGAAAGGAATGTCTTTAGAGAAAGAAGACAAGAAAGGAAAAAGGCAATGATGGTCACAGAGACTCACTGAAACAAGTCAAGAGAGACAAATGATTGAGAGAGCGATGAAGTGACTATTCAAGTGACTCGAAGAAGAAGTCCCGATCCGCTTGATGGTCAAAGAACAAGATCAACCCGATCAAGAAGATGAGGTACAATCTAACTCAACAAACTCGGACACTAGTGATAGTGATTGTGACACACACACTTCATCACCCACTCGATCTTTATGATTCATTAGGCAAAATGATGAAAGATTTTGAACACATTAAATCCTCACACACACTATTGAATGAGGAAAACAACTACTCAAAAGTCAAAACTCAAAGGCCGACTAAGGATCCGAGTACTCTAAGTCAAATAGGTGATGAGAATGAAAGGTTAAAAATGAAAATGCTAAATTAATAAAGCGAGTTGCTGCTATAGAAAAGAGGAGAATGACCTCAAGAATGTTATTGCCTCATTCACTAAGGCATCTAAATCATTGGATGATCTTATTATGAGTCAAAGAGAATGTGGAGACAAGACAGCTTAGATTTAACTCCTCCTTATGTCAAACCTCAAAAGTAATTTTGGAAAGAGGATCTTCAAGTCATGAAGAGTCCGAAAAATCCAAAAATCTAAATGTTGCACACACATTCACTCCAAAGCACAACAATAAGCAAACGGCCTTGGTTACAAAGGAAAAGGAAAACAAATGACCGAGTTGAGTGTCTTTGAAAGGGCAGGTGAGAAGAGATTCAATGAGTCCTCAAGAAACTCCAAACAGAAAATACTCAAAGAAGAAGCGAGCTACCAAAAATCCCAGAAAACCCATAAAAGAAATACATATGATGGGAATGGTAGAAAATATCCAAGACAAGCTGATTGGAATAATGTGAACTATCAAAGACAGACTTATGGAATATAAGCCCAAATGGCAAAGGCCTAGAACTCAGCAAGGGCCATTCCAAAAGCATAAGAGCTTTCATCGAACACACATATGCACCTAGGCACTACACTCAAAGACACCACAATTACCCAAGGAAGGCAATTGCTAAAACACATATGCAGGCATACAGACAAAAGAGACAATTTGTATGAACCTAGAATCCCCAAGCAATTTGCCAGGATTAATTATGATTATGGCACCGATAGATGGCAACCCCTTAGAGTCAAATCATTTGGCTATAGGTTGGTTGGATCATCTTACAACTCTAACCCCCTCTCAGACCCGCATAAGTATGGGTACCTAAAACTTAATTTCCTTGATTGCGGTTCAAGGAACAGTGAGTGCGGAACCTGGTACATGGATAGTGGTCTGTTCCGGACATATGACAGAAATAAGAAAAATCTGTCAAAATTCAAGGAAGTTAAAGGAGCAAAAGTCATATTTGGAGGAAATGAAGCTTCCGGTGAAATAAGAGGCATTGGATCCATCAAGAGGAATGGATTAGAAATCACGGATGTTGCATATGTTGAAGGACTCAACTTCAACTTACTAAGCATCGATCGGCTCACCAGACAAAGGCTACAATGTTGGATTCAACATGGGTATATGCCAAATCAAAGATATTGAATCAAATGAAGTTGTCTTTGCAAGGATGTAGACAGAAAAAATATGTATGTAGTGGATTGGTCAACCGCAACACCGAGCACTCTCTTACTAGCAAAGAGAGCACAACCATCAAGTTAGGTTATGGGCACAAAAAGCCGAGTCACCTTAATTTCAAAACAATTAACAAGGCTGGCAAGAAGTCATCTTGTAGAAGGACTTCCGGACTCAATATACAAGAAGGAGAGTATATGTGATGCATGTCGGGAAGGAAAGCAAATCAAGTCGTCATTCAAAGAAAAGACATGCCCATCTTCAACAAGAATATTGAATCTACTTCATATGGATCTATTTGGCCCAAAGGAACCAACCAAAGATAGTGAAAAGAAATACACCTTGGTGGTAGTAGATGACTACTCAAGATATACATGGACAATATTCATGTGCAAGAAGAAAGAAACTCTACAAAAACTACCACAAAATTAACGATGAAGAGGATTCAAAATGAGAAGAGTCAAACCATTATCAAAATAAGATCGGATAGAGGAACCGAGTTTGTCAATGGAATAATAACTCAAGATCTTGTATTGAGAATGGTATTGGTCATGAACTATCGCCAAGGACTCCACAAATGAATGGAGTTGCGAAAATAATGAACAGAACCCTCAAAGAAAAGCGTGAGGACCATGTTAGTCAAGCGGTTACTAAAAGATTTTGGGTCAAGCAATCAACACAACTTGCTACACCCAAAACAGATGTATGATAAAATGACGGTACCGACAAAGACTCCCTATGAGATCCTGGATCGAAGAAAACCAAATGTTGCATATTTCGAATATTTGGATGTAAATGCTTCATCCACAACAATGGCAAAGACAACCTAAAGGCCTTTGATGCTAAAGTTGATGAAGGTATCTTCTTAGATACTCACCGTGAAAGCAAAGCCTACAGGATACTCAACAAAAGAACTATGGTTACGAAGAATCCATTCATGTAGTATTCGATGAGCCAAATGTAAATGGAGAAGACATTGAAGAGTCACCGATAAGTCAATCATCCAACCATACGTAAGAGTCCCTATGCTTTGAAGCCAAGCTGGAATTATCAATTAGAAGAAGATGAGATAGTCAATCTCAAAAACAATGGAAAATTTGCAGCTAAGAGATTACGAGAGAGCTGACCACAAGAACACACTGCAAGTCGATCAATCCAAATAACTTACTTCAACCTGATGTAAGATGGTGAAAGATCATCCACCGTAACTTGTCATTGGAGATATAAAAGAAGGTGTCAAAACAAGATCCAGAACTCAACAAGAAGCTATGTTCACATGCTTCATCTCGCAAATAGAGCCAAAAGATGTGTCACAAGCATTGGATGACACACATTGGATTCAAGCTATGCAAGAAGAGTCAATCGTTTGAAAGAAATAAAGTGTGGGAATTAGTGCAAAGACCCATACATCAAAATGTTATTGGCACCAAATGGGTGTTCGAAATAAGATGAACGAGGAAGGTTCTCTGTGGTAAGAAACAAAGCAAGACTAGTAGCCAAAGGATATTGCCAAGAAGAAGGGATAGATTTTGATGAAACATTTGCCCCCGTAGCAAGATTGGAAGCTATAAGGATGTTTCTTGCCTATGCACTCACAAGAATTTCATTGTATATCGATGGATGTAAAAGTGCATTCCTAAATGGTTTATTGGAAGAAGAAGTGTATGTTGAGCAACCTCCAGGATTTGAGCAGAAGACTCTTGGAGATAAGGTATACAAACTCAAGAAAGCCCTGTATGGATTGAAGCAGGCACCCGGCATGGTATGATACCCTGTCACAATTCCTAATCGAAAATGGATTCACCAAAGGAAAAGTAGATAGAACACTTTTCGAATTCAAGACAAAAAGAGTATACTTTGCTTGTTCAAATATATGTGGATGACATCATTTTTGGTTCCACAAACAAAGAGTCGTGTGAAAAGTTTTCAAACCTCATGCAAAGTAAATTTGAAATGAGCATGATGGGAGAGCCGACATTCTTCCTTGGACTCCAAGTGAAACAAACAAGGATGGAACCTTCATAAGTCAAACAAAATACACCAAAAACTTAATGAAGAAGTTTGGTATGGAGGAGAAGTCTTCTGAAAAATACCAATGAACACATCACAAAATGGACATGGATGCGGATGGCAAGCTGAGATCAAACAAGATCTGAGCATTTATTGGATCAACGCTCTATCTCACAAAGCGGTGCCGTACATCACCTTTGTTGTAGGTGTATGTGCAAGATTTCAATCTGCTCCAAAAGAGAGCCATATGACAAAGAATTAAGAGAATATTGAGATACTTGAAAGGAAGCCAAGAAGTAGGCCTATGGTATCCAAAGGAAGGCGGATTCAAGCTAATTGGCTATTCGGACTACTATCTTTGGATGCGAGTTGATAGGAAGAGCACTTCAGCACATGTCAAATGCTAGGAAATCATTTGATTTCCCGGTTTAGCAAGAAGCAAAACTCAATAGCCACCTCTACAAATGAAAGCGTAATACATAGTTGCTGGCGGGCTTTGTGCCAAGTCCTATGGATGAGACAAAGAAAGAGAGACTATGAAGTTGAGGAAAAGAAATTCCAATCATGTGTGATAACACAAGTGCAATTGCAATCACTCAAAATCTCGTGTTGCATTCAAGAACAAAGCATATTGATGTCGATATCACTTCATAAGAGATCATGTTGAAAGGAAGGACATCATCCTGGAATATATCTCAACCGATAAACAACTAGCCGACATCTTCACAAAACCATTATGTGAGTCAAGATTTGAAGAACTCAAACATGAGTTGGGGTTAATTGAACTAACCTTTTGAGACACGTAAGAATCAAAGAAAAGAAATGGAACAGAAAAAAGGGGTGAAAAGAGTCAAAACAAAATCACCAAGAATCACCAGATTTGTAAAGACAACATTACACCGAGTCACCGATAAATGAGTCACTAAGAGAACTCGTGAGAAGTAGAGTTAAATCGCCTAAGGGACAAGCTTGAATAACTTATGAGCAAAGTGACAAAAACGCAGTCGTTTTGACTAAGCGGGAATGTTTTAAGGAATACGTCGAAGATAATGATGATGTGTACTGCATAAAGCCGCACACCAAGCTTATGATTGGATATAAATGCTCGCCGCATTAAATACGAGACATTAAATGCTCAATAGGCGTGCAAAATCCAAGCCGTTGATTTCGAAATCACATTTCAAAACCACCCGCACGCCCTTTCATAAACCATATTTAAACCATTTTCATTCGTTTCTCTCTCACACTTCTAAAAACTGTTCATCTCTTTCTCTCAAAAGCAAAAGCAAAATACTCTCAAGCCCTATCTATCTCCAAGTCAATCTCCAAGTTTTTCCTTGATATAATCCAAAAATGGCACCAACTTATGACTTTACCAAGTTAGGAAAGCAAATCCACACCGGTTCGGTGTGGATTTCGACGGAATGGTGAAGCGGGTCCGACGACACCCTAGTAAAGAAAATTGCTGAAAAGTTGGAAACGACCGGGCTAAAACCGCTTTCTAACGTTAGAATATCCGATGACCTATGTGGAGGAGGTCGCACAATTCTACGTGAATGCCGAGATTCACGATGAAGGAATCAAGTCATCTGCTTCACGAAAGCGGTGACTATCTCTCGCCAAGGATTTGGTGACCATCGCTCACCGCCCAGTGAAGGAGCATCGAGATTAACGGTGATGTAAACCTGGCCGATGCTTGGAAAGAAATAGCCAAGCTCGACTTTGCCGATAAAATAGTATATACAAACAAACAAGAGATCATTGAAGGAGGATTATCACAAGTCTGTTGGACATAGTTGCCAAATGTATCGACATCAAATTTGGCAGCTTTGACCAATTGTCAAAGGCAAAGCCGATTGTAATGGCTGCAATCATCGAAGAAAAGAAGATAAACTGGGCCGAGTTTGTCTCTGGCAAGACTCTGCCCGAACGTGGGAACAAATCCTTCAAAGAAGATGGCACATTTGGAGGATCCCTAGGATATGGCCTGGTGATTGGTCGGCTATCGGAGGTGAAAGGAGTCCTCTTAGACATGGGAAGGCATTCCATGTTAACAAGAGGATGTTCGAGCAAACCTCTCTCGGCGCACGTAAGAGAGCTTACGCCAAGAGAGCCGACACTGAGGGGGAATCACCGACCAAGATACAAATTGCTTCTCTCCAGCAAGAAGAAAAAGCCGCCCGCACTGCTAAAGAAGATCTGCCCCGCAAGAAAGAAAACCAAACATGCTCCCGCCTCGTAGCAGAGTCACCCGCCCCAAAGCCGTGTCCCCTGCCCTCTCGCAGCAGCAGCGGTCGAGAAGGACTCACAAATACCTTCTCCGATCGTCAAAAAGAGGAGAACCGAGAAGCCACGATGGCCTGCTCCTCGAAAAGACACCAAAGACGCCCCACCGCCCAAGACTCCGAGGACACCGTCTTCAACCGTAAATCCCTCCGGTACAAACTAGAGACGAAGACGCATTGTCAAGCGCTCCGAGCCGGAGAAACTAGCCGAGTCAGCCACTCACCTAGAACAGACGGAGATCGCTGGAGAAGTAGAGTCTCCGGATGTAGTTGATGAAACAGCCAAGTCTGCTGAAGGTGATCGCAGAGGCAACTCAAGACACAATCAGTAGTCCACGCAAAAAGCACAAGAAGAACTCCTGCTGAGCGGATAGTGATGCAATGATCCTATCTCCACCTTACCCGGACATCCAAAATCGTCTGCGTGAGTGGAGGAAATGGAAGTTGAGTAAGTCGGGAACAGTTCAACGGCCGAGTTCATAGAAGAAGAAGAGGAACTGTTGAGCTTCCTTGATCGACCACGTACTCCCAAAGATCGGATGAAGACAACCGCATGTACATCATGCAGATCTACAAGGAAAAGGAGTGAGAAAAGCAAGCCGAGGAAGCCGAGGCACGTGAGAAGGCAAGCATCCGCCCTATCTCCCGCACCACGAACACACACATCCTCTCCTTGGTGTCTTCTCCGACAGGACGAGGAACCGGAGAATGTCCGCTACGTAAGAGTTGCAAATGCGCAGCAAGCATTGCACGAATCAAGAATCCTTCACGAGCAAATACTAATGGAGGGACCAGGAGAGTCCTCCAACACACAGCTGAAATCGATCCAATGGGAGTGGTTCAAAGAAATAGCCATCGTTGTTGCCGCTTACCACTTCCCCACTCTACTCGTAGAAGGCAATAAGGAGCTGGCGATGAAACCGGGATAGTGGGAACCCCACCGAGCCAACCCCTATTGAAGGTGTGCTACCACCACCCCAACGGCTGAACAATCAATCGAAACAATGGGAGTTTGGAGACGAGTGACCCCATTCTCAAGTCACTCACCGGTGCGCCACCGAGGGGGAAACTCCTCCACTGCAGAAGGTCGGAGGATGTCGGCAGATGACTCCACAACGAATCAAGGAGGCGAAGTAGAGAAAATACAAACACAAGAAGAACAAAGTTGCCATCAACGAAGCTCGACAGCGAGACTGCCTCACCGAGGTGCCAACCGCCTCAAGGCTAATGACGCTGCCGATGCAAAGGCACGAGAAGGAATGTACTGGAGTTAACACTGGGCGATGAAAGTGCAATCCATGGGGTTGAGACTCCAATGGATGCCATCAGAAAGACCCTAAGACAATGACACTCGTCGAAAGGAGGACTAGGCCTCGCAGCGAAGAGAGACTCGCCGGAGGTAATGAAGGCCCACGGAGGTTGAGACTTCCCGGGGTAAAGAAGTTCGATGTAGAGAACATCCCTCCCGCCATCATCGACCCATCCGAGAAGGAGATAAGCGCCCTTCATGATTCCCGTGATAATCCTGATGTAACCTTTCGGGATCGGAAGACGAAGAAGAAGTCGAGTCATCCCCGTGCAAATCCAAAAGACTCACCGCGGATGTTCCAAGCACGAGTAAGTCTCGATCCCAAGACTACTCACAAACCTTTAATTTTTATGATGAGCCACCAATGGAAATCTCATCATCGTCCGATGACGCCACCGGATAAGGCCGAGGACCGTACTACTCAAATGGAAAAATCACCGAGACCAACGGTTGCTTGAGACAATTGAGGCTCATCAAGCCGGTCCACTTCACAACAAAACCCACCAAAAAAAGAGACCATCACGCAGGCTCCTCAAGTCGCAGCAGATCGATTCCCAAAAGAACTTCACGCGCACCGCTCATCATCGAACAAATCCCGGTTGGCGGTGATGAATCCTTTGTAGAATCTTTCCCTTTTTCACCGGAGATACTTAACTCCACGAAGAGTCGAAACGAACAAGCACGCTATCACAAACCAGCTCTGTTCTTCCATCGTGACACCATTGTTCCAAATGATTATGATTTTGATGTCGCATGGCCATCACCGCAAATGTAAGAATCACCAAGTTCGGAAGTGTTCAAGGCACTATTTGCCGAGGTTGAACGGATGGAGAGGCATCGAGCCTCTTTGGACATGCGATCGACAACGAGATGCCACCCTTACACCGATTTAAGAGGCATACTTGATTCGGATAAGGGAATGGTGGCAACAAAGAAAAACAATGCGTGTGGAACAACAGAGATACTTCAGACATTGTTCAACAAGTGGCGTGTGGAGAGTCAAAATGCCGATGCAAAACGGTTCGAGAGAGCATATTGAGCACATGCATGAAGCTCACATTGCCGAGGTCAAGTCGCGTGAGCAAAACAAGAGTGATCTACAAATATTTGGAAGAGACCATGAATACAAAATTCAGCCTTCTCATGGCCGAGATGAAGTGATTTCAGCAGAGTCCAACGCTACTCGGTGGCCTGACCCGGCCGCATACTCTGCAGAGACTCGAGACAAAATTCACTATCGCGAGGCTTGACTTCCCGCTTGCAAGTCTATTTCCGTGCGTTCCTCTCTCCTTTGATGATGCCAAAAAGGGGGAAGAGGAATACCTAAAAATGCGCAAGGGGGGGATCCAAGTGGAAAAAGGAAGGAGCGGTACCGCCAAGGAAAATCACCGAGGAAGTGTTAAAACAGAAGAAAGGAAAATCTGAGGGGAAGGATCAAAAGATATGACCTTGATGATTGCACAAACCCTCAACAGGTCCTCACAAACCGACATTATCGCAAACTCCCCCGTGACTCTGCCACTCCAACACTCGCTATATCCATGGTGATAAGAGAAAAACAATTGAAGCAGGGGATGAAGGAAGTGGAAGGAAGAATGGATGCCAGGGTTATGAACATCTTGAAAGAACATGGAGGCATTCCAAAGAGAGACAAGAGACACTTATGCCATCTCGGATGTCGGGACAGAGCCACGATCAGTCGATGAATTTAAAACGCTCGAATCGGGGATACTTTGCAAATATGTCATGGCTCAAGCTTGGGACTTGTATCTTGGGAAAAGGGTCTCACGTTATGTGAAGAAGCTGACAGCAAGAGACAACCGTATCACTGCTGGTCACTCACCGAAAGAAGAAGACCCCAATACAAGATACGCCCGTGGTAGAGAAGAAGCGAGGGTGGAGGAAGAAGCTTCAGCACTGTAGGCCTCCGCCCAAGAATATTGAATACGTAGATCCGGAAAGAAAGCAGGGATCTACTGGGGGGGCTTGACCAAGTGGCAAATTTGAAAGTGGCTAAAACTAACGCCGAGTACGCAAAAAGAATAGAAGAAGAAAACAAGAGACAAACTCACTATGGGAGGAGAGACAGAAAGAATAAGAAAAGATGAAGCCCGCCAGAAGGCATATGAAAAGAAAAAGAAGGCAAATTGACGACGAGAAAAAAAGAGAAGAAGAGAAGAAGATGTCAACAAGATGAAAGAAGGAGACAACGAAGGAGATGAAGTGTTGTCAGCCCAACCCTTCGAGTATTTTATTATGTAAATACATACAATGTAAGTCTTCTGTAATAAAGCTATAAATTCTTTATTTTTTTGTGAAGAAAATCATGTGCTCGATACACCTTTGTAAACATGATTGTGTTAAGGAACAAGAATGATATGATCAATAAAAGAATTGATTCTCATGATACATTCTATGTCAATACACTATCTCAGATGTATCTTTGTTGTTTGCATTTTTGAATGATTTAAGTTTTGGCATCATCAAAAAGGGGGAAATTGTTAGGAATTTTATTGTTTAGATTTTGATGAATGCCATGTAAAACTTAGAATAGAAAGTTGGCACCCCAATTCTTTGTCAAAATGTATTGCAACAATTAGAGTCGCCAAGCCGAGTTAAGTCACCTACGCCCTAACATGCAAGAAGACAAATTTGAAGACCGGAAGGAAGACTTTCTTTGTGAAACAATTTGAATATGGCAAAGAAGAGTAGACGAACTCTATCAAGAAGCGGTGAGATGCAAAAGAGTGGAGCATCACCAAGTCAACTCAAGAAAAGCCAAGTCTCAAGTTGAAGTGATGAAAAGAGTCATCCACGATTGGAAGGCGACTCTAAGTCACCTGGGAAAGCAATGAAATGCAATCAAGTCGAGATAATCAGAAAAGAACCGTTGCACGAAATCAAGAGATTTACTTAAACAAGTAATATCTCCATACCACCTTTCTTGGAGTGCTCACCCTGAAGCGTGCAAAAGGAATGAACCAATGGGAAGCACTACACTGCGTGTCGAACTCCGAAAAGGTGAAAGAACAATTCATACGAGGAAATGGCAATTCCAAGGATCGCAACAAGACAAGCCAACGATCGCAAGTGACTTTCAAAAATAAGCCTATCTCTTCAACGGGCAAATTTTTGAAAGATCACTATATAAGGCCGAGGAATGACTCGAGAGAAGGTTACCCCGAACTACGAACATTCAAGAAATCAATAAAAGTATAACCGAAATACTCTCAAATCATTCAAGATTAATCCTCAAGCCTACATTACGAAGACATCAATCCAACACCTACCTGTGAAGGAAAGAGAACTTCAATCAGTTGAAGAGGAAACTTTTGAAGAAAAGGGGTCTACATTCCACGAAGGATTGTAGGAAGGTTCAAGGTCGAACCAAGTCTCAAGCTTTTGGAGGGCTTCGTGATCAAATCCAAAGAGTTTGAGCAAGTGAGCTGTAGTAGCAAGGCAGCTGCCCTGTGAAGAAGCTGAGTCGTACGAGAAGCCAGCTGAGTGATCAAGGCGTCTCCAGACTGAGTCCCAAAGGATCAAGTCAGCTGTGTGATCAAGACTTGTATCTGGACTGTTACCACTTTGTATACTGATCATTACCTAGTGGATTCCTCCAGGAGTTGGAGAAGAGAGGAGTAGAAGAATTACCCCATCTTCGAACCTCTATAAAAACTTTATTGTGTCATTTACTTTTCAGCACTTTAATTCTTGCATTTTAACTGCTTATATCTGCTGATAAATCTGCTATCCACTTGATAATTTATAAGTACTAAATCAAGCTTTAAAATCTTGCTTAATCAAGCTTAAGGGTGTTAAGTCTTCCGCTGTAAACAAAACCACAGTTGAGTTAATTTAGAATCAACAGCTGAGTTATTCCATCAACAAACTCACCGAGTCTGTTGAGAGACTAACTCTCTGATTGACTAAATCGATCGTCCATCTAGACACACTGTAGAATCAACTCTGTATATTTAAAGGACTAAATCGAAAATTTGGTAAGGTTTATTCAACCCCCCCTTCTAAACCTTACACTTACACCCCTTGGGACCTACAAGTGTCTTTCTTTCCAGCAAAGAATTTCTTTGCCTCTGACATGATCAAATCCCTTTGCTCGTTCAGTTCTTCTTGAAGAATAGCACAACAATACAATGTCTTTAGTTTTGTCATCAGAGATATGTTCCCCTTCTCCAGGCCAGAATTCCAATTCCTCATGCCTCCCCCCATATATGTCTCCATATGTCGCATTGCGAATATGCCACAATCGTCTTGTTCTCCGAGTCCCTCCATGGCATTACAAGCCTATCGGTTTGGCTTTTTCCACCGTATAAGATGATTGATAGCATGAACGGGCTAGAAGAAGGTATCGGGAAAATAGCTCGGATCCGTGATATAAACAAAAATTAAATATCCATGCATCATAATAAAAGCAAATATGCATCATAGGAAAAGTAAATATGCATCATAGTAAAAGTAAATATGCAACAAAATAAATATAAATATAAATATTCATTAAATATGCGCAGAGACAACAAACTCACCAACAAATCCTAATATGCTCGTATTTATCACGTTCGACTTCCTCCAACCGACGAGTTATCCGTAATGTGACATGCCCTTTTCTTCAAATCGAAACAAATCACATAAATGTGCTCACTCTTTACAGATGGGAAAGAAGAACTAGGAAAAAAAGAAATTAATCTATATTTAAAAAAAGAACAAATAATAACAAACAAGCATTAAAACGCGCTTAAACAACAATACCATTTCAATCGCCTGCAATCTGCTTGCGCTAAAATCCCCAAATTTAGCGTCCAAATTTTGTGAAAACAATGAAAGAAGACCTTCTTCATCCAAATCCTCGGAAGGTGATGCAACTGCTTTTCAACTACAAACAAAAAAATTAGTTCAACTGAAACAATGACTAAAAAAACACAAAAACATAACAAAAAAAACAATGCAATAAAATTATACCGTATAATATATCATCGCAAAGAACCTCAATGGAGATCCTGCACCCTCGCTTGTTCCTTTGCATTCAAAAGGATGGACCATATGTCAATAATCAAATGCTAATATAAGATCCCTACCTCATAGACTCAAAGTCTTCCCTCATCAGAATTCGATTAACCAAATTGAAAAGGAAATCACCCCCTCTTTTATTAAAAAAAAATGTTACAAATTAATTAGAACAATTAATCAACTAAAAATATAATAGATGACAGAAACTCAAATAAAATATTACATACTTATCTCCACGTGGATTCTCAAAAATCCATTTCAAATCATCTTGTGTTCTTGTTGAGCTTCTCACGCTCAACTTGTCTTGCACTAAACGGCGACGACAAAACCTCTAATTTCCGTGGATTCCTAACACACTTCCTTGCGCATACCTTGATCGCTTCCTAAAAGTTGGAGCTTTACCACGACCAAAGAACCCGACGAACCTCAACACCAACACCAATTTCAGCATCCAACTTCTTGCCAACTTCATCACCAACAATGTTACTTATTTTCCCCATCACACAAAAATCACCAAAGCCAAATAACAATTACATAAAGTATAACATAAAAAAATAAACACACAACAACCAAAAAATAAAAACAAAACTTACAAACTCCCTTAACTTTGCCACCGCCATCTCCTACAACACCATGAACAACTGCCATTGTCCACATCGTGACAGAGTTTGGTTTTTTCCACCTACAGGCATAACAAAACATAAAAATTATATTCTATTTCATCAATGGCAAAAAAAAACCTTTTAAACAACATAAATTATGAAAAACTTACAATCGAACATTGTCTCCATCCGCATTCCGTTCTTCCTCCACATCCGAATTTCCTTGATCATAGTGTCCCCGACGTCTCCAACACAGCGTCCCCAAACAGATTATTGAAATCTGCGTCACACCAAGACTAAAACTTGGAGCATCATCATACCACTTCTTAAACTCCTCCCTCTCGCAACAATGCATCTTCCACCTTCTCCAAAGCGTAAATATTTTCAGCGTTGTTCCAAAACGCCTCATTCTCACGTGTTTCGCTTACTCCACCTTGATCTTCACTTGTTTTTCCACTATTAAAACAAATAAACTTCCTAGCAACATCCTCAATTTTACCAAAATCAGATTATCCGAAAAGCCCTTAGGAGCATTCTTGACCAATGAAATGATGTCAACAACATCGATCATATATCGAGCCAACTTGGCCAACACCTTCCCAAAGAAACCCCTATACAAAATGGTAAATCATAATTTATATGCTATACCATCTTCAATTCTCAAAATAAAATACTAAATATGCAAATGTCTTTGCGCTAATTATGCATCAAACATACTCTAAATATGCAAACATCTCGAAACAAAAGTGTACAATCCAATTATTACAAAGAAACAATATTATCTAAGCAATGATCAAAAGTAAATATGCATTATAGTCATACTAAACATCCATACATGATTGAGCCAACATATGCGGGTGAATACTATTGCTTATATATAAAATATGCAATAATCAAGTATCTAAACATGCATAATATCCATAATAAATATGCAAGAAAAAATAAGCATGCAAAAACATTGATTCAAAATTATAAAACTTCAAAGTGCATGTAAATGTACCTCAACATCATCACCTCGAAGATAATCTAGGCACATCCTTTCCTTGTCAACACCACCCGCCACACATTCAGAACAACTTCTGACGCCTTCACCATCAAACAACCCGTCAAGATATCCCAATCCAAAGCCACCATGATCAATCTCACTTTTGCACCTCTCCTTTAATAGCTCGGACGTCAAAGCCAACATGCTTGGGGACTGTTCTAGAACGCCCCTTGTCAACATAACCACTCTATCAATGTACAAACCCTGTTAAAGAAAAGCCATGTCACACACATAAGATAATTAAACAACCAACAAAAAAATATATAGAAAAATATAAAACTCACAATCAAAAAAAGCAAAGGGCCGTTGAAATAAGTCTTTTTTTTCGAACACCATCTATCGCTGTTTGTAATCAATGTTTTCAAGGTGCACTCACACCAATTCAACTTCCTAATATTTGTAACATCACCCAAACTCTTCATAATCACGGGATTAATATAACCACATTGTTGTAATGTACCGACTATAATACCATCTACCAAAGCAACAAAGTGCCTCCTAAACCACACACCACCATCCTTATCCGCCATCATTCTCTGACAAACAGTCTCAGGAGTAATTTTATAACCACCATTAGGGGCCATTTCAAAAACTATGCCACTCATCAAATACAAAGACAAGTCTCGTTTTCGTCTTCTTCTCAATAGGGATAGGTCCATTTGGAAATCCCAAAGACTCTTTCAACATCTTTCACATCAACATGTATAGACCTCCCTTTGGGCAATTCAAGTTCACAACCGATGTGGTTAAAGTTGTCCACTAACCAATACACGAGCCGCGACGGAAATTCATCAACCTTTAATTCCAGCACTCATCAAACCCATCTCAACCACAAAGATTCTTCCAGTGGCCGGCTCTAATTCCTTCATCGCCCAAACTAGAGCCCCCCCCGGCGTCGACCTTGGCTTATTGTAGGAATTCATCCTTCGCCGATTTGGTTTTTTTGTTTCTTAATGACCGGAGGCTCACTTCCTCGCCAACCTCCAACCGCAAGCTATCGTCTTTTTTTTTTGTTCCTAGCCATTTACCAACAATAACCTACAAACACAAAAATAATGAAAAAATATATCAGGACAAAACCCTAACTATGTATCAGAAACATTCTATTATAGCAACAAACCCATACTAAATATGTATCAGAAACATTATAACATAGCAACACAACTAACCTACGTATATATACATACAGTTACACCTACTACAAAAAATTGAATACCACTAAAACACAAACTCACAATGAAAAACACAACCACAGAATGCAACAAAAATCGCAAGAAAACTCACCATTAAATCACAACCTCACCATGAAAAACACAAACAAAGAATGAAAACACAAAACACTAAACCCTAGTTGAAACAAAATCACCGTATAACAACAAATTGAACACAATACTTTCGTTTAACACATAAAACATAAAAACAATTGAAATATAAAAACGAAAAATTCCTAAAAAATCGAAAAGTTCTACAAAAATCAAACTCCAAATACCTTGTTCTTCCCCACCGATAGTTGAAAAGAACGGACACTCTGAACTTGCTAAACGAAATACCGTCTCAGACTTGGGCGTCGATGATGGAGAGATTGAGATGAAAACCGAAAGTGAATCAGTGAAAAGATTAAGAAATTCGAAAATTAACCGTGCCTTGAAAAGTGGGATAAGCAAGAGTGAAAGGAAAGGAGATGAACAGACGTGTCTTTTGGGGAGTATGTGGATATTACCAAATTGCCCTTAAGTTGGCGGAAATAAGTGTTGGTGGGGAAGGAAACTGAATTAAATCACAACCTTAGATTTGTTAAAATCAGTGGGTAGGATGAGTCCACTTGGTCTCACCTAAGGAGGGCTGTCACACTTGAACAAAATCCTCTCTCTCTCTCTCTCTCTCTATATATATATTTATATATATATATACGCATGAAAATGTCTTATTAATGCCCACGTGTTAGGAAAAAATCCTGCAAACTCAGGCCGCGATTGGATGTCAATGAGAATCCATTTTCGTTCCGCTGGAGAATTTTTTTTACCAAATATATGATTGTGTATGAAAATTTTCAGTAAATATACTATTCTCACTAGTACATAAAAGACTATATGAATCGGAAGAATATGCATCGGTTCCCACTAAACCAATGCCTAAAAAAGGGCGGTGGCAATTTTGTAAATAAAACAAAGTCTTTAGGCATCATTTGTTTATAAAAAACAGACACCTATAGACTTTTTTATTTTTTAAATAAATTAAAAACTTTTAAAAAAACTTTAGGCTGCGCTTTCTTAGAACAAATGTTGCATATACGTTCGTGTTTTTTTCTTTTTAAAATTTAAGCATTAATCCAGGGTCCTTCGTGAATTTAGGAGGTAGCAAACCCAGGGTCTAGCTGCCTTCGCCGGCACCGTCTAGCAGCCGCCCCTCCGTCGGTGCCGTCTAGCCTCGCCAGCAGTTGCCCCGCTGCCGTTGTGGCGGCCGAGCCCTCACAATCAGCTATCATTGTCGTCGGGCCGCGCGACTCCACAGACCACATCTCGACTCGCCACATTCATCTTAACTCTCATTTTTCCTTCCATTAACCAAGGAATGGTGGTTAAATCCAACAAGTTCTGGCGGATACTAGTTTTTAGGGTTTTCGTGGATTTCCTGGTTTGATGCGCAATACTATTCACCATTGTTGTTTTAGGGTTTATGAGAAATTTAGGAATATTGTTGCTGCTGATGTGGTATATGATTTATTTGTCTTGATATTTGTTTTAAATAATCTTATCGCGAAGGTTATTGGTTTTGTATTTCGCATCGCGCCGTTTGATTTGTCAAATTGAACAATTAATTGCTAAATCTGTTTTGCCTTATTTCCCCCGTTGTGTTGTTGAACTTCCATTTCTACATTTGACTCATAGTATTTGTTAGTTCTTTTCTACATACAAGGATGACGACATTAACTGTGCAGGGTCTTGAGTTTTTTTTGGGAATATTTTGCCTTTCATAAGCGTCTGTAGTAACAAGCTACTGCTTTCGATTATAATTAAGTTTTTTTCATATCTGTTTGTAGTTGGAGTTGAAGCTGATGATGATAGGATTAGCTTCTTTTGACACAAGGGAAAAGACATTACAGAGCTAGTTGCAGCTGGACATGAGAAGTTGGCATTTGTACCTGCTGGTGTTGGTGTTGTTGCAGTTGCTTCAGTTGTTGCATCTGCATATTTCGCAGGGAGCAAATTAAATAGAAATAATTGCGAATCTTGCTACTATTAGAAAACTTAGCGTAATGAATAGTCAGCACTAGTAGAGAACTAAGAAAGTATCGTACTGGTTTAGTCAGCAATAAGAAGGGAGCTATAGCTGAAGAAGAAAATTTGTTAAGTCAAAAGATTATCTTTTGATGGTTTCCTTTTCGGACTGGTTTTTCTCTTTTTAATGGTGACTTCTTATAGAGACATTTTTGAAGATAATTTACAGTTGTGCGAAATATGAGAACTGCATAGTTGTTTGGTATAGTAATCTAACTCGCTCTAATTTCTGACAATGAAACAGGTTTCTGATTCCTATTTCAGTTGTTCCTTTGGTTGCTCTTACTGGTTTCGGGCTCTATGAATTTGGTTTTCCCGGGTATGTGAAAGTACTCACTCGAATATGCCCCTTCCTATCTGAAAATATGATCCCTTGCTATTCAGAAGTTTTTATACTACTGAATTTTGATTTTATCGTACCATGGATTCAATCTTTTTCCTTGGTTCTGTAGGTTGTCAAATGTGTTGAAATTGGCTTGCCGAAGCTCATCCTTTTGGCTATCTTTTCTCAGGTAACAGTTTAAATTGCAGTTTGACTTCACATATTTCGTTTAAGGGATAATTACAAAAAACCCAGAGTTTGGGCTAATTTCAAAAGAAAAAAATACGCACCTAGTAGCAAGATTCGCAATTATTGCATTTTCAAAATGGAGCTGCATTCGACATAGATTTAATTTTTGTGTTTTTTTTGTTTCTTGTCTTCTGATTGGATATTCCTGTTAGCCTTTTATTGATGCATATTTGCTTACGGAAGATTTGAGGAGTTTCATATATTTGGTATAATCTATTCACAAATACCAAGCATTCAACATCTTTATAGAATTTGTACTCTTTATGGCGATGACAACTTTAATACACCAAACGTAGCTCCAGAAGTAAGTTTTCCATTGTCCTTTTTCTCTAGTTCACATCACAACTTTTATCATTTACATTGTTGTGGTCTTCCAGAATTTTGAATTCAGATTGTTTTTAATTATTTCCTGTTTTATAACCAACTTTATGCTGGTCGCAATAGGTAATTTCCAGCATTAAGATACTTATGACAGAGGATTCTAATGATGCTGATAGTAATTCATTTTTGCTGGATGATGATTCAAGGTAGAGTGATAAGATATAGGCTCTTCACAATAAAACCAAGTTATATTTCAAATTACAAATACTACCCGTAAGTTTCAGTCTATTTATGAAAAAACCAAGTTATACTTCAAAATTACAAATACCCTCTTGACATATTACAAACTGTACCTATTGAGTTCAGGAGTCATCATTGTTGGAGAGCATACTCGACGTGAATTTTTCTCTAGAAAATTTATAGTACTTAGCCTGATGAAATGGTTTGAGCATAGGTATGAGTATGTTTGCTGACAAGATGTTGTTGCTTTGTTTCTTTTTGAAGAACATCTCTGAAGACCGAACTTCTATTTGTTCATGAAGGGTACTCCTGAATGTCCCGGAGGAGTAGCTATTTAGGTACATTCCTGTTTATTATTAGAGTTTATTTTGGAAACTACCATCAGTTCACTTGCACGTATAGGAAATTTCACACCGTTGCAGCTTCAAGCAACAAAGTGTGTACCTTAACTCCGATGATGAGTCCAGTGAAGTTCCAAATAAAGTTCCAGGGGGATCCATATGGAATCTTCCACGTGCGACTTTATATTGTGGAGACAACAACAATATACAGAGGTGAAAACAACTTAATATATACTACTACACATAAACTTAAACTCAATATATGGTTGTTGCAAATATATTGGTTTATTTTTTCCTGTTAAAGCAGGTATGAAAACTCACCAAGTTCATAAATATTTTCGGACAGGTAATATGCGTGATTGGCTCCGTGTGATAGCTTCCAACAAGGACAAAAATGTCTATAAATTGAGGTACTTCAACATTGCCGAGAATTTGGCCAAGAGGAGGATTGATTAATTAAAAACAAAGTGTAATATTTTCAGTAGTTGATTTTGTTTTGTTAGGCATATCTATTCCCAATTTGTTATGCAAAGGAAATATATTCTAGTTCTGGTATTCTGGACTGGAAATGGAATGAGATATTTTATTTAAAAGTTTTGACCATGACTTTAATGAATCGAGTCCTCTAATTTATGGACTAAAAAATGTCATTAATTTTTGGGTTGGATTGTTATTTGTGATCTAGATTTTTAATTTGCAGGGAGGTCCGAAATTGAAAAAAAAATGTATTTTAAAAAATAACAATAGGCATCGATTGTTGTTATGAAATGATGCCCAAACTAACTTTTGGTGAACAATATGCTTTTGGTGAACAATATGCATCGGTTTTTTCTTAGAAACCGATGCCTATTATTTACTTTAGGCATCAGTTGAAACCGATGCCTATACATGTGATTTTCAGCATCGCCTTTATAAGCATCGCCGTTAGAACCAATGCTTAAAGTCGTTTACAACCGATGCAAATGGTCAATTTTGTACTAGTGTAAAAGAAATATCCCTTTTTGTCTATTTACATAAATAAATTTAGAAAATCATAGTAATTAATCATTTACTATCTCAATTCGAAAATTTCGTAGAAACTGAACATTTGTTCTAATTACCAATCAATTATCACACAGAGTCTAGCATCGTAGGTAAATACTTAGAAAATAATAATTTGTTTAATAATTCCTCATTCAATTGAAAATTAACATTTAGAAAAAGACATCACTCTAGTAGTTGCATAGGAAAATCATAATTGCATAAATGATTTCTTATTTAATTGAAAACAACACTTAAAAATAAAAAGACATTACTGCAATAGTTTCATAGACCATCCATTATCCACCGCCAATAACCATCGTTGACTCCTTAACCTGAAAAATATTATTATATATGGGGTGAGCGACACAGCTCAGTGGAGTATAAATTGTCCAAGCTAAATACAAAGATATCTCACATAGGCATGCAAATACAATCCAATAGGACATAGCATAGATCTTTTGAAAAACAGTAGACATAGAATGGGTTGCACTATAGGGGTTCCACATGAGGGATACATCGACCCCGAACCTCTTGAGTCCCTGGTTCAATAGGGCATAAGCAACTGTACTACACATTCATGCAAAATAATCTAAGCATTTAACAAGGACAATAAAGTTTAGAAAACAAACTCCACCTCGAAACTTTGCTTGAAAAATAGTAGAATGATTTGATGCAATATCCCTATTGAACTTCAGAGCTCGCCGTCCTCGTCGCCTAACATGGAAATATATGCTTCTTAGTCCTAGAAGTCAAAACTTAAGTATTAACCTCGATATCGGAAGCACTAAAATAACGTTCGTGGAAGCTAACGGTATTTTCCTAAGGTTTAGGGTTCAACTTGGTAGATTTCAACAATACTAAATCTCTGCGTAATTGGGATCGAATAATATTTTCTCATAAACAGTTTACTATAATTATTCAATATTTTTACAGTAGATAATATATTCAAAAATAGATATCATATAAAAATTTCACGAAGATTCGAAATGTTTAGCTCTTAGTTTTGATTAAATTAGTACTTAGTGCTCTCCCCAATTACATTTTGTCATGTTATAAGCTGCCTAAGGGAATCTGTGACCCTCTTTGTAAAATCATGGCTGATTTTTGGTGAGGTGCAAATGAGGAGGGTAATCAAATATATTTTATTCGTATTAGCTTCATTTATGGAATATTCTTATTTAAAATCCTTTAATATTCAAATACAAAACTGATTATTATTCATGTTTGAAATATATTCGAATATATAAGAATCAATTCGAATATTCGTATTCAAAATTTCAACTGTCTTTATAGTTGGGTTATTTAGAAATAGTATGTTTGGAATAAGAGATGTTTTCATAATAGGAAGATGAGGCGTTTTCTTGATTATTTTTAATTTTGTATTGGCACAAAAAGATCTGCCCTTATTTATACTAAGACAGTTTTCTAACTAATGAATAAGATTTATTTGGTCTAATAGCTACATTTCATTTGCTAAAATATATAGTCTAACAAAATATATACATTCAATATATTTCAAATAAGAATAATAATCACATTTCATATTTGAATTAATATTATATTGAATTTTACAATAACAAGCATACATAAAATTCATAAACATCCTAGAACATGTGAAATAATTCTAGGATAAAACATCCTGCTATAATCATCAAAGATTAATGGAATAATCGAAATACCTGGATACATCGTAAGATCTGTATACAAAATACCTCAATTGTGGATCTCGTGGATCTCCTACGAACACGAACACAAGCATCCATGATCAAGGATGAGGTTTGGTTTTATGGCCTTCCTAAACTAAATCTTCGGATTCCTTATGGGACCTTCGTTTTCCATCTTGATGGGGAGAATAGAAAACTATGTGCGATTTAGTATATTGGGGACCATAACCATAAAGTTCTTTATATATGTATCAAATTAGGGATCCCATAATCCCCTAAGTTGATTCCTATAAGGTATCTACTCTTTGTTTCCGTATCAAATTCAGTAGTCTTAGGACTCCACCGAATTTAGATCACTTAATTAGTCCAATAATAATTAAATGACAAATATAATTGTAATTAAATATGTTGACCACATATTAGGAATTAAATAATTCTTAACAATCTCCCACTTTGGCTACATATTGTTCTATAAATAATTATATTTCCTTATGTGCACAACTATATGTCATTTATTCTTTGACTACTGTCTGGCAATCTTGATCTCATATACTAGCAATGAGACTATCCCAATTTTCGTCATATTCAATATCGTGACTCAACCAAGATAATCACCATACTAATACACTCAATGATATAGATAAAATATGGAGAGCAACATGGAAATATCATGCAATGTGATCTTAATCATGCATAGTTCCAACTGGTCCAACTTTAGTATTTAATGAGATCAATCCATATCTAATGTAAAACATCACAAATAAACACAAAGAGTTTCGAAAATAGAATAAACATCAACTATTCTGCAGAAAACCAAATGATCCAAAAAAACTGAAACTAAATACATAGAACATTAACTTCCACTAAACTAAGGCATGATCCATAATAACACCCATATTTGTAGTCCGGGTTAGGCTGCATATTTTCTTGGTCATATTAATTTGTCTTCTACCATGTTTTCGTAGACGAGACCCATGACTCTTTGTAATATTATTCTCGAGTTTTATTCTTGCTTAAACATTTGTGAAGACATTTTTAGGAAGATTTTGAAACAATTTATGTCCTCTCAAGCAGGCTTACTTCCTGTTATAATGGCTAGCATTGTTGTAGAAGCTCGTTTGAGGCTTATCTATTATAACAACTTTTATACATTTACATATTGATGATGATGTCACTTTATGTTTTTCTTTTGAGTGTTATGTTACTTTATGTTGAAAGAATAGTTCAGGGCTTGTATGGTTTTCATCTGAACAAGCTTTTTTCCAATTTTTACTATTTGAGATATGTAAATTATATTTGTTTTACTCAATTTCATTGGAAATATTAGATTTCAACTTCTTACTTTTCGATCTCATTCTTATATTCTCAACTCTCCCACCGATATATCATTTTCAACCATATATTACATGTATGGGTTATAGGGATGACAATTTTGCCCCGACCCGTGGGTACCCTCCCCTCCCCATGACCCCCAGTGAGGCGGGTATGGATATCACTTCCGCCCCGCCCCACCCGTCCTGCCCCGCCTATTTTTTTAAATATATTTATTATATATTTTGTATATATGATATATATTATAATCATAATTTTTATTTTTTATATTATATCTAACATCTATAAATTGAAAATAACAACTTATATTAATGGGGCCCACTATATCTAACCACATCCACATAAACTATTAGTTCCACAATAATATTTCAAAGTGGACCCAACATTATCAATTTTATTCAATTATATATTATTATATTTTTAATTATATTACTTAAGTGGGTCCCATCACTTACATATGATATATATAAAGTATCATGTTATCACATTTCCTAGTAAAAAGATTAAAAACAACATAGTAAAGCAAATATATATATTCCCAAACTTTCGCCCTATAAATTTTTCAATCATGTATACAACGCCTAAGATTCTAGTACACCAAGTACAAATCCAAATATGTAGATTTTATTTCCATAATCTGATCAAACAATGGAATGTTGTTATTCGTAACATTATATTTAATCATCAGAATAACTTTGAATTGACTCTCTTTGATTCTCCAATAAATTTTCTGATGGAACGCGAGCAATTTGGATTTTGAGTTCATATGAAGAGTAAGCTAAAAATTTACGAGCACTCCTATATAAATGAGTATTAGGCATTTAGCCATTTCTTGCATGCTAGCAAAGAAATCAAACTTTAGCATTTGCTTTAACAATTATTAAAGACAAAAAAAAATCGAATCAAATGAAGTGGTTATCAACGCCACAACATTGAGCGACTGAAGCTTGAAAATTTACATACAACCACACATGCTAAAAAACTAAATTGATAGATCGGTCTTATTATGTTTAATACCTAGGTTGTGCCTTTATTGAATTCCAAAAATATATATGTACATGAAAAAATGGCAGGAAACTAAATTTGAGCCTAGCCCTCCAAAATAAAACTAGCAGGCCTAACATGGAGAATGATAAAAGTTTTGAAATGAAAATGAACTAAGACTACTCGAGTGGAGTACTAATTACATAATCTAAAGATAGAAACTCTAATTCCATAAGTCATTAATCATAGTATCATCCCAATCAACATAATTACTACGAGTGGACTCTTCTTGGCTCCCCAACACGTTTTCTGATGAAGCTATGGTCACCACTGGATTAGAGTTATCTTGATAGCTAGCCTTATTCCATAAATCGTTAATCATAGCATCATCCCAATCAACATAATTACCCCCACTAGTCTCTTCTGAGCTCTCCAACACGTTTTGTGATGAAACTATGGCCACTGGATTAGGACTCTCTTGATCATCAACTTTGGAAACTTCGTGATTTCTTGTTGCAACGTAGTTTTTTCTGTTTTTGTAGATCTTACACAATACGAAGTTATCCAATACCTACAAGAATGAATAAATATATAACAAATTAATGATATGAATTGTAATTGTAAAGTAAGAGTATTGCCACTTGTTAATAAAGATAATCAGAAAAAAAACAAAAAATATATATAGGAATAACCTCACTTTATAAAGTAGTAGCACATGTTGATGGGGCCGGTATATGTATTTTTTGAAAGATAACTAGGTTTTTTTCTTTTTTTTTGTGTAATGACTAGGGCTGATTTTGTAATTACCCCATACATTTAATAATGGTATACGTACAAACCTTTTGTTGTGTCGATGAATCTTTGGGATCCATTAACCTGTACTCCTGCATTATCCAATTTGTTTTGTTAGATTTGCCCTTATAGTAGACCAAAGTCTTGTGATATCCAACTTTTTCTCCATTGTGTTTGATGATCTTGTCGCCAAGTGGATTTCCAAAACCATCCTGAGTTGTCCCGAGTACAATTTTACCACCGCTTACTCCTCTTTATCGACCGACAAGTACCATTCATTCTCATTTTCTCCAAACATATCTATTTGAAAGAACACAAATTAAAATTATTATTATGAAGTAATAACAATTATATGTAAATGAGGCTAATACGAATAGAATATATTTATATTCGACTCAATTTGATTAGTTTACACCCCTAGTTGGGGCTTGGGTTTATTAAAGAGGTTGTCAAATAATACCCCACAATTAAATGTAATTTTATATGGTATTTGCAATATTCAATCAAATTAGCGCATAAGTAATTGAGCGACCCCAGCAAAATCGACCAAAATAATATTCCAACATAGATGAATAAGAATGAAAACCCTTTTAATGATGATCATCATTAATATTCATTGATGTATTACAAAGAAGCTAGAAGCAAGAACTGCATGCATGTGATAAATTAATCTTTATACATCATGACAGTGAATTAGGAGCGTACGTACGTGCAAGAACCAAGAACTCAAACGAAACTATATCATCATCAAGAAATTAAAACAAATACCAATTAGAACTTGATTAATAATTAATTAATCTTACGTACCGACGAGACGGTCCGGGCTGAAATCATACAAGTTAACGGAATAGATCTTGTTGGGGGGTAACGGCTCATTTTTGAGCTTCTTCATCAAGTAATGAACGATAAGTTCTTCATCTGTTGGTTGAAATACGAATCCCAATGGCAACATCTTCAAGTATTCTTCATCACTCATCGTTTTCCATTGATTCTCCATTGTTGTTGAGATCGATCGAGTTACGTTTATCAAGAAAGAACGATAAGTAAGTATATATTATTACAGAGAGAATTTAGGGTTGAGAAATTTGAGTACTACTTTTTGTTCCGCAGATTATCTGTATATATAGTGGAAATTAGGAGTGCTTTTTGCCAGATATTTAAATGAATGCCAAGTACGTACGGTTATATGGCGGCTTACGGCCAGCAATAAAATGAATATTTATTGATTTGTTAATTAGATGTTTCCAGATAAATATATTCTTATCTATTTTCTCAATTTTGGAGGTATTTCTTCAACCAATAAAAAAAAGTTTTTTTTTTTTTTTTTTTTTTTTGCTGTTTGAAATGTATAAACATCCATAACCATGCATTTTGTGCTACGTGGAGCTTAATTTAAAACCGGAGCCGGCCGGCCTGGGCCGTCTAATCCGTAAAACGAGAGGATTAATAGGGTCGAATTATTTTGGCCCATTTTAATCTGACGCCCGATAGGGCTAGCCCACAGCCGGCTAACACCCTAGCTCGCCATTTAAATATATATATATATATATATATTTATATATAAAAAAAAGATCTATGGCAACACATATTTAGTGACTTTTCTAAAAAGTGTAATTAAAACTAAGGCTATAACTACATTTTTTAGAAAGTGTATTTAAGTAAAGACACTTTCACAAATGTATGTCTCAGTTTTTTTTATCAATATGATGACGCTTTATAAAAAGTGTATTTAAGTAATGTCATTTTACCAATAAATGGAAAATAATACTTTGTCCAAGAAAATTCAAATGCAATTGATGGTGGTGTCTGATTAATACATAGTTAATTAGTAGCGTTCTTACGTCGTATTTGTATGATTTTATTTAAAAAATTTAAAGTTTGATTGTTTGAATTTTATGATATATTGTATATGTAATGCAACTATAAACTATGTGAGATATATTTTATTATTCTATATCATTTAGTTTGAATGTTAATGTTATGCATATTTTAAATTAAAATTTGAGATTTTAAATTTAACATTTTAAATATTTTGGCTTGTAACCCGATAGTGGTCCGTTTAGCTCGCCGCGCAATAGGATTAGGTTTTCATATTACTCGACGTTAGATAGTGACTCCTTAACCCGAAGCTCGTTTAGCCCTAAGTCCGCTAAGGGTGACCTAAAACCGCTAGGGTATACACCTATTAATTTAACATCTCTACACAAGGTACATCGATCATCTCGACGAAGTACCTCGATCAAGACAATATGGTGCCTCCTCGATCCAAAACGACTCTTCAGAAGGGTTCAAATTAAAATGAGCTGGAGTACAATTAGGCGGTGATTGATTGAGCTTTTATTTTGTCCATTTTCATTTTTATAGAGAATAGTAATGGAAAATTACTATTTTTGAAAAGTGAAAATAAATTATAGATGGTGATTGGATATGGATTGAAAATATAATGATTATGATTGATGTTACTGATCATTTCCTGTAACGCCCCTAAATTTTGAACTATAAAATGTGTGCAAATATTCATTTAACTGTATATTTTTTCCCCTTTAAACATGAGAAAGACAACTCGTTATAGCAAGCCACTTAATTTTCAAAAGAATAATAATTACAGTGGAAACAATCGCATAAACAATTTGAATAAAACTTGACATCTACATATAATTCTTACAGACCATTTGACAGTGAAAGATTTTGAAGAAATCGCGTACTTACATTTATTTATAAGAGAAGATAGGCCTGTAGATATATTTCATTCAAAATTCAATAGCAACAACGGAAGCAATTATAAAGTGTAGAAAATTCATATATTCATATATTAGTAAGAAATTCACACATTTACTAATTTATATTATATAAAAGAAATATCCCTCTGTTTACATAAATAAATTTTGAAAATCATAGTAATTCATTATTTACTATCTTAATTCAAAAATTTCGTAGAAATCAACATTTGTTCTAATTACCAATCAACTATCACACCGAGTCTAAGATCGTAGGTAAATACTTAGAAAATAATAATTTGTTTAATAATTCCTCATTCAATTGAAAATTTACATTTAGAAAAAGACATCACTCTAGTAGTTGCATAGGAAAATCATAACTCGTACAATGATTTGTTATTTAATTAAAAACAACACATAAAAATAAAAAGACATTACTGCAGAGAGTTTCATAGACCATCCATTATCCACCACCAATAACCATCGCCGATCGCTTAACCTAAAAAAATGATTACATATGGGGTGAGCGACACATCTCAAAGGAGTATAAATTGTCCAAGCTAAATACAAAGATATCTCACATAGGCATGCAAATACAATCCAATAGGACATAGCAAAGATCTTTTGAAAAACCATAGACATAGACATGGGTTGCACTATAGGGGTTCCACATGAGGGATACATCGACCCCGAACCTCTTGAGTCCCTGATTCAATAGGGCATAAGCAACTGTACTACACATTCATGCAAAATAATCTAAGCATTTAACAAGGACAATAAAGTTTAGAAAACAAACTCCACCTCGAAACTTTGCTTGAAAAATAGTAGAATGATTTGATGCAATATCCCTATTGAACTTCAGAGCTCGCCGTCCTCGTCGCCTAACATGGAAATATATATTTCTTAGTCCTAAAAGTCAAAACTTAAGTATTAACCTCGATATCGGAAGCACTAAAATAACATTCGTGGAAGCTCACGGTATTTTCCTAAGGTTTAGAGTTCAACATGGTAGGGTTCAACAATACTAAATCGTTGCGCAGTTGGGATCGAATAATATTTTCTCATAAACCGTTTACTGTAATTATTCAATATTTTTACAGTAGATAATATATTCAAAAATAGATATTGTATAAAAATTTCACGAAAATTGAAAATGTTTAGCTATTAGTTTTGAATTTGTGAAACTGAAATTGTTGTAAGATAAAATCCTGCACGTACCATAGTATAACATATCCAAAAATCATAATATATTAAATTAGTTAACTTTAGGTTTTGAATTTTATAATCTAAAACGTTTGTCATTGCTAAAACTGTAACGTCTTGGAAACTAGTTAATATATAAATAAATATAAGTTCGAATGATCTGATAGTTTACCACACGGTAGAACATATTATAATACCTAACATATACAAAATTCAGTTATTTTGAAGGTCTTTATACATGGTTTCTATAATTTATAAATCATAAACAGAGTATATTCAAGATTTGGAAAGCGTGAATACGAATTTCATATAAAATAAAATACAACTCAAAAGTATATGAAATTTTAAATGATTTTTTAAACATATGATAACATAACATATTAAAATTTCACGAATTTTGGATATATATAAGTAGGGTTTTGGAATTTCTAAAACGAAAATAGAGAATAACATAAATTCTGGCATCTTAGTTTGAAAATTTAGAGGGTGTTTGGCTGAGCTTATAAGCTCTTAAAAACAGCTTATAAGATGTTTAGGAGCTTATAAGCTCTTAAAATGTGTTTGGTAATTTTTTTCCAAAAGAGCTTATAAGTTCTAAAAAAAGGCTGTTAGAGAGCTTATAAGCTCCTAAAAAAAAGTACCTCCACCCTAACTTTTTTTAAAAGAGCTTATAAGCTCCTTATTTTAAACAAACAAAAGACAAAAATATACTTAATAATTTTATAAGATATAAAAACAGCTTATAAGCTCAACTATCTTATTTTATCCAAACACTCTGACAACTTATTTTTAAAATAAGATCTAACATCTTATAAGCTCCTAAAACAGCTTATCAGATATAGAAGCTTATAAGATGTTTTAAATAAGCTTAGCCAAACACCCTCTTAATAACTACAAAAGTACTCATCGGATTAGTATGAAATTTTAACAGTACAATAAAACGTCATGATGAATAACATATTAAAATTTCATAAATATCTGAATAGTATAGATTGGATTTCGAAATTTATAAGAAAATTACCTTAGGAGTTGAGAATGAAATAGGGAAGGCAATTGAGGGATCATGGCGTTGAAGAGAAACTTCGTCGAGGTTGTATGGTAGACGATGGGACTGTGGTGGTGACCGTGGTGGTGTAGAGAATAGAGCTGGAACGTATTTTTTTTTGTTTGTCCTCTCTAATGTGGTATAATAAAACCCTAATAACGAAAGAGTCCTAATATAATTACCCTAGCTAGTTTCCCAAACACCTTAGGATTCATCATGGGCCAAGCAATTGGATAATAAATCCAATAATAATAATAATATACTAATGAGCTATATAACTAATTAAATACACATCTTTTTTTTTCCGGGTGTTACAAACTCCCCCTCTTAAAAAACATTTCGTCCTCGAAATTTAGTTAACTTAATTCAAATTCCAATAATGTCCAAGTATCTTGTTACAATCTCATCATCTCATTCTCAAGTTGTCTTGTCCTGGCTCAATTGTGTCCTAGTAATTGTTGTTATAAGCAGACTCCAGTAAAGGTAAATATGCATCTCAATCATCCCTCAAAACCAAAATACATGTTCTGTAGAATTGCATTGTTCCTTCAGTGTGTCCATCCGTTTGTGGGTGAGCGTGTGCGATATCTAATGTGTTTAACCTAGTATCAGAGTTTTTCCTTAAGTACAACCAAAATCCCTTTGTAGCCTAATACACCATTACCAACTATAACAAATCAATTGAGGTCTGCGATTAGGTCATGGTTTCTCATCTTACCTAAAACTCATATGTCACTTGTGCCTCAAACATTTTATCTCTAAATACAAGTCGTTCAACCATTGTTGCAGTAATTGATTCAATCCACAATAAGGTGTGACAACCTCGGTTATCAACTTAGCAAACTTTCTCACTAATTTATTCTTGTTCTATGGGTAGCTTGGTCAATTCTTCTTTAAGTTTTTAGAAATCCTCCTCGTACTTATCTGTCCACAGAAACTTCTCAAATTTCCTCATCAATCAGGGTCATTGGTATTGTCGTATCCCAAAAAAATATTCTATAAATCTTATGTAATACCTCGACAAATCATAGGAAACTCTAAACTTCGTTCACAATCATAGACACCATTATTAACAACTTCAACTTTAACTAGATCAACTTATATTCCTCATACTAAATAATATGACCCAAATATATTACATAGTCTAACCACAATTTAAACTCTTATTGAACTTTAGTTGGTGATACGAGACCTCAAATTGATCCTAAATAAGACACTAGTTCCTTTCAATAATCAAGTGAATCATTCATCATTAGCACTGGGTACTTGTTTTGTAATCAAATAAATTCTTCATAAAATCAATATTCTCCATAAATCCATCTTATCTTCACAAATATGATTGGCTCTTCTCACAGTGATACTCTAAGTCGGATAAGTCCTTTAACCAATAATTCTTATAATTTCACATTCAGCTCTTATAATTCCTTCAACGTCATCTTATGGGTGAATTTGATATCGTGTCACCCCAAGTAAAAACTAAAAAGTCAATGGTGGATTCTATTTGTCTATCCAGTGGAATCCCAAATAAAAGTTTCTAAAAATATATTACGTAGCCTCGAATAATTGGCACATTGACCATTATCAAATCAAAGATTGGGAACCTACTGCACTAACCAAATACTCTGACAGTTTCCATTCTTAAACTTTCCGTTGCTTTTTTTTTCTGACACTAGTCGGGGTATAATACTAGCTTTTGCTCCGTAGAAAAATAAACTCGTATTATTAATGCATCGAACACTATCTCCTTATGGGACACTCTATACTTTCTCGCTCTTACTAAACTAGTCAATGCCTAAGATCACATCAAAATCTCTCATTCCTATAACATATAAATCCACTTTTAAATCATTTCCATTAACGTTCAGTTTAATGACTTTAGACATCCGAATAAGAATTAGTTTCTTTTCCAATTGCTATACTAACATCATAACCATCTCAAAGTACCATCATTAACTCTTAGAAAAACAAACATGGCGTAAATCATGAATATTCAACTCGAAAGCCACTAAAGTCTATCCATAATCTATGTTGCTAGTAATCTACTCATAGTCAATCCTGACATTCTCGATCGCTTATAAATTCGTAATGAATCTCATGTATTCTATCACAGGGGTCCTCTTCCAAGCCCTCTAGAGTTTATATTATCCTTTCCATATTCACATACAGTGTGTCAAAACCTCATAGTCAATAGCTCTATGGTACATGTGTATTGCATCAATAAATAAAGTAAATCATTTTTTTCCATAATATAAATCGTATGATTTGTCAGTAGCAGTAGCAATGGCAATAGCATGTCAATAGCAGTACCAGTAGCAATAGAAATTTTGAAATTTGAATTCATACCTTGGCTTTGGAGTTGGCGTGGCATAGCGGTGGTGGATATATAATTCTTTTCCATTACATTAGAAATTCTGATTTACTCATTATTAGAATTACACACACAAAAATTACATATATATATTGCAAGTCTACAGGAAGGTAGACCTGCTCTGATACCACCTGTAACGCCCCGAAATTTTAAACTATAAAATGTCTGTAAATATTCATTTAACCGTATATTTTTTTCCCCCTTTAAACATGAGAAAGACAGCTCGTTATAGCAAGCCACTTAATTTTCAAAAGAACAATAATTACAGTGGAAACAATCGCATAAAACAATTTGAATAAAACTTGACATCTAGATATAATTCAAACAGACCATTTGACAGTGAAAGATTTTGAAGAAATTGCGTACATACATTTATTTATAAGAAAAGATAGGCATGTAGATATATTTCATTCAAAATTCAATAGCAACAACGGAAGCAATTATAAAGTGTAGAAAATTCATATATTCATATATTAGTAAGAAATTCGCACATTTACTAAATTATATTATATAACACTAGTATAAAATTGACCATTTGCATCGTGTTGTAAACGACTTTAAGCATCGGTTCCAATGGCGACGCTTATAGGCGATGCTTATAATCACATGTATAGGCATCGGTTTAACCGATGCCTAAGTAAACAATAGGCATCGGTTTCCAAGCAAAACCGATGCATAATGTTACCAAAAGCATCGCTTTTCATAAACAACTGAGACATAAAGTTAGTTTGGACATCAGTTTATAACAACAACCGATGCCTATTGTTATTTTTTTAGATACAATTTTCTTTTTAATTTCCGGCCTCCCTGCAAAGAAACTATTAGCTCAATCAAAACACAGACCACAAATAAAAATCCAACCCAAAATTTAGTGACATTTTTTAGTCCATAAAGTTTATTCAGTAAATGGACACAATGGAAAACAAAACCAATTATACACGTCCTCAATTCGTAACACGTCGTCCATTAGAAATTCTGCTACATGTAACCAACTTTAAAGGTTAGATATTATCAAGACAGAAGGCTATAAGAAGGCATGTCCTCAATCTGTAACACGTCGTACATTAGAAATTCTTTCTCCAGCTGCGATCGTGTCAACTTTAAAATATCCTGTTGAGAATCAAGTTTGTGTATTCAATTCGAAAAGTATATAAACCAAAATATTCAACAAAATCCCGACATGAACAAATTTTGTGTCAATAATGATTAAACATTAAACAGGCTTAAACTATTATAAGATGTTTGTGATATTTTTACTGATGAGGCAAAACAAGTTACTTACGTTGAACTCCATGTATGTCGCATTTTTGTCCAGCCATAGTTTGTCCATAATCATGAAGGCCACAAAGTAAAGAAGGTCGAACGCCCATTCGTTCTCTGCAAAAAGTCAAAAACATCACTTTGGGTTCATAGACAACAATTCTAAAGCACATGTGCCATGAAATTAGAGATATTCACAGTACTAAAATAAATCCGAAATTTGCATTTAGTTAAGCAAGTAAAAGCAACAGCATAAACCTGATTAGAAAAAAACACAAGTCTTATATCCAATAAGAAAGGGTATATCTTAGACAAGGAAAAACTGAAAGTGGGAACACATGCAGTACGGATATTTTCATTCCAAACATGTTTTAATCATGAAAAAAATAAGAGCAGATTTCTAGCCGTGGACAATTTACAGAATCAGAACTTTCTTTTGTATTCTATTTTATATCAACGGCAAGAACGTTATAGGATATGGATGCTTCACCTGACAACATTTTCAGAAAAACTACTCTAACAAATGTTCTGGGTTTCGCTGCATATAGTTGAGCTCACATCCAGTAGCCTAGAGAGTAAATACATTCAACTGAAAATTTATTTAAAAAATAGGTCAAAATATGAACAATCTAAACATAATATATCATTCCCCTTACTGGTATGATGGTATCTTGATCAAGCATTTGCACGATCATAAATGTTATATTCATACCAGCAACAGCAAACGGATATTCCCAAACAGCCCTTTTGCCGGTTTGCTTCCTCAATAGACTCTGAAAAGATACCTGGCATGAAAATAAAACTCGTATGAAGTTTTCTAGGAAAAAACCAAAGATATTAAGTAGGAAATTTGAGAGTGCTAAGCACCGTAAGTAAATTTTTCCAGCACATCATATAGGCAACAACTATTTGTAAAAAGTATAGAGCGAGTAGAGTATTACCGAAAAGGTCTTTGCAAAAAACAGTAAGTTCTCCAAAGAAATGAAACCTGCTCCTCTGCTTATAGTAATCATCAGCAACACAAAACGAAAAAGGAATATACGAGGTGTTAAATGAGCTGCAGAAAAGCATAGTGCAATATAAACCACAAGGAAAAAAATAGAACCTGAAGTCTGTAGATGGATCTTTCATTTCCTACACCAACATCAGGTTTTGACCCGAAAACGGCATTACCAATAGTGATCACTCCAGGATTCTGACTGCTTAATCTTTTTATAGCTACAGCACTTCTGGTCCCAACATTGCGCTGGAAATGAACAAGTCCTCCAATATTGTTTATTTGGACAAACCAATCACTACAAACAAACTGAAATTTAGCGCCATATATTTAGCGGCGGTTATACAAAAATTCCACTAAATTAGTATTTGGCTACAGTTTTGCAAATAGTGGCGGATATTCCTGGTGGTTTATAAAATCGCGGCGCGTTTTTCACCATTTATTTCTGGTAAACGTTAGCAGAGAATTGAACCATCGATATAAATTTGCCAATAATATTTATTTTAAGCGTCAGTCAATATATATTTTTATCTAATGCTTAAAACTATTTCTAACAGATGTAAATATTTTCACACTAGGTCAAAACAAAACTTCAACCCTGCAAAATCTGCCTGTCTCGTCTCCTCTCTGGTTTCTGGATAGCTCTCTCCATCTCCTCTCTCTTTCTTCTCCATTTCTCTCTCTGATTTGACGATGATGTTCCGATAGGAAACGGCATACGGGCAACACCACTTCTTCCCATCCAACTCAGTTGTCTGCTGGTTTTGCCGCCCCTTTCCTCTTTTTTTCTCTATTATTGTTTTGGATTTTGACTTCGAACACCGATCGAGCTTCCGTCAGCCGCTTTCACGAGTACACCACCGATGGTTCTACGAGCATCAACAACATCTTCGCCCGTTTCTCCAAGCACACTTTCTGATTTCAATTGGTAAATTTCAAAACCCTAATCTCTATTGTTACAATTGAAAATTAGTTTATTACTTCCTTTGTTTTAATATATTTCATTTGGAAATATGTACCTCAAATTATTTTCGCATATGATTATCTCAATTGTTTCCACATATGATTATGCGAAAAAAAAGGGAAAATTGCAAAATTGGTCTAATAACTATAGGCAGTTTGCAATTTCAGTCCTATAAGTATTGAGTTTGCAAAATTGGTCATGTAACTTTGATTGTGTTTGCAAAATTGGTCATATATGTTTCATACCTAAGCAATTTCGGTCCTGTAAGTTTCAAGTTGTTGCAAAATTGGTCCCCTGGGTTTATTTAATATTTTCAAAATACCAAGAATACCGTTATACACATCAATGGCTTATTTGACTAAGTGTTTTTGCTTAAAATAGTTTGAACCTAGGTTTATTAGGAACTTTTAGTTATATTTATTATATTTATGTAATTAACAATTGGTGAGTAGAATTTTCTCTAAGAAAATGGATCTGGACAATTGTCCGGATGTCTATCTTATAGGACACAACGGCGGATCTATGTACAAAATTGGGGGTACAGTTCTGAAAAATTTCAACTATATTTTCTAATAAAAAAAATTAATAATAAATTTGTACTCCTATTTTTACAAAAAATAAAAATAGAATTAGAAAATTCAAATAAAACAATACAAATCCCTGCAATAGAATTTCCAAAATTAAAAGATTGACTTAGCAACTTGAATAAATAAACCATGGCAAAAGTCAAAACCTACAAAACTGAAAATATGAAAAAAATGAAAATCTAATAATATCAATAATGCTACCAAAATTGTGTTTTGTTGTATATTGTTTTCTTAATTATTCTAATTATTTCTTTTAGATATGTTTATTAATTTTTCATGTACTGTTACATAATCAACTTTTACAAAATTTTAAAAAGCATTTGTACTATGACTTTAAATAATTAACAATATTTATATGCACTTTTTTTTGTAAATCTATTGTACCCCAATTTCAAAATCCTGATCCACCATCGATAGACATGCATATCGTCAAATTTTGACGATGTATGCACAAGAATACCAGGACAAGACAACATATTGTAACAATCATATTAAAATCTCTGAATAGACTGATCTAAGTAGGTGTAACAATGCCACAAAAAATAGATGTCGAAAAATGTGAATCTTTTATTCTATAAAATGGGTTTATCTAAATAAATTAGATATAATATGTTAAGAACTAAAACTGTTAATGCTCGAAATTTATATGACAAAAATTGCTATTTTTAGAAAGATAAAGGACCAAAAATGCTATTTAGCCATAAGAGCAAAATTGTCTAGGACCAAAAATGCAACTTTAAAAGATAAATGACTAAATTTGCAACTATCGCAAAGTTACAGGACTAAAACTGCAATTTACCCAAAGAAAAAACTAATTCGGATTCTAAACAGCACCAATGTACTTTTTCATTGTTTTAAACTTTTGTTTAAGTTATATTATCAAGGCTGGAACATGAAGGATTTTGGAAGAAATTGGTGCAGGAAATTGGTTCCAAAACTCTCAAAATAATCTGCTGTTGCAAGCTCCTGAAACTGAAATTCTATTCTCAAGTGAGTATCGGTAAAACCCTCTGTTTTGGTTGCAGAATGCCGCATATTTAATATGGTTTCCCGGTTCTTTGGTTCTTGACCTTGTAGTTGTCTTTCTTATGACCTAACAGTTTTAGGCTTCACATGTTTAGACAAAACAAATTAATGATCAGGAGTTACTTGAATGATGATTGTGATCAGGACTTTCTGAAGTTACTGTTTTATGAAGTAGATAATTATTTGGATTTGATTGCTTAGATTTGAACCATGATTTTGATTCAATGATTGGTACTGACTGATGTCCCTTTTTCTTTTGTTGTTGTTTCAGGCGTGCACTCTTGCAGAAGCAGCAGTTCTTTCACTCACATAGAACTCAAGTGAGTGTTCAACAATCATTTGGTTTGCTTATCATAGGTGAACCTTTGTACCTGAATATATTCATACTTCTGCAAACTGTAGTTTCTGTTAACATACGCACACATATAATTTTTCATTATTTCTAAGAAAAACACCAGCTAAAATATGAGTGTGATTATTAGCCTACTAAACCTGAATTAAGCATTTTGGTAAAGTTAAGAGAACTAGCAGGAAAATAGTAGAATACTAGAAACAGTTTGAACCTCCAGTCTAATTATATTCAAAGACATGTACCTATTTAAAGATTTTGGTGGGGTTTATTCTTTTGAGTTGAATGGAATCAATTATTTTTTTCTGATTAGCACATCAGTGTTCTTGATTTTCTGTATGTGCTGTGCATTTTTGCTCTGGCTGAATTAATAGTTGAAAGATACTTGGAGTCAAGTTGGAAGAGCATCTGTTATTCTCTGTTTTTTGTTCATAAATTTATAGAAGAAAATAGGATATTTAATGAATATGATAATAATTTCATAATGGAAATGAAATATGTATAAAATGCCCTTCATTAATAACTGCAACCATTACATGTACTTATATGGAAGTCTTTCTTATATGATAATCATGAATCTTACATCACTGTAATCTGATCAGAAAATGTAGATTGTCCTATGAACCTAGGTACTGATGATTGATGAATGCCCTGTTAATGAAACTATATATCAGGCATATGCAACTAAAACTTTTTAGTTTATCAGCTGATAGTTTACTTTGAGGTTACAAGATTTTGTCAAACCACCAAATATTTAGAGGATCCTTCAACTTAGTTTCCAGTATTATATACTCTTTTCAACTATTAACATTTTGTCACTTAATTTTATTTATAAACATTTCTAGAATTACAACTTTTGCATTGAGTACAAGTTATTAGGTATAATATCAATAATATGTTTTCAATTGTAGGCACCAACAGATGAAGGTAGCGGGCATGAACCTTCACGGAGGAACATAAGACAATATTCATCATCTAGTCATGATGTAAATGAGGATTCTCATTCGTGATGTTGCATCTATTGCTATTGTATTAAGAACATATACTTTTGTAGATGGTTTTTGATAACTCGCATTTGAAGGTTTGTAATGACTTTAACGAAATGCTCGACTTTTATGATGTTGAATAGTTTGACTTTTTTATAATTGAATGATAGTATGACTATGATATTAAAGTGTCACAAAAATCTAAAAAATTATGACATAAATTTAGCTATTGTTAAAAAATGGTGTATAACTATTATTAAAGATTTAAAGCATATATTATTTTCATTTAACAATAAATAATCGCCACTAAAAACAATTTAAAAATTATTTTATTTTCGTATGCGGTTTTAAATCGCCACTGAAGTTTAAATTTGTGGCGGTTTGAACCACCGCCAAAAAACCAAAAAGAGTTTTTTGCAAAAAGAATTTTTTATATTTGCAGCGGTTTGAACCGCTGGTAACAATTTAAAAATTATTTTATTTTCGTGGCGGTTTTAAACTACTGCGAAATTTAAATTAGTGGCGGTTTTGAACCGCCGCCAAAAAACCACCGCTAAAATACACAATTTCCGCGTTTAAAAAACCGCCAAAATTCTCTCGCGACACGTGTATGGACATCGGTTTTGAAACTGCTGCGAAATGCTTCGTCGGCGGTTTGAAACCGCCGCTATATTTAAAAAAAACCGCGACTAATTAACTGTTTTTTTGTAGTGAATATTGAAGATAAATAATAATTAGGGCAATATATAATGCCGCCCGTGCCTAAAGTGGGGTTGGCATAGACCTTACCTGTTTATTAACTTCAAAAATAATTATATTTTAATGGGAGGGGATTAGGCCCGACCTCCAAATTCAACAAAATCGAATAAAATTTAAACTAAATCTAACTTCACTTACATATATTTTCTAAGAGATAATTATTTTTAACCACCCCAACTTTACCCTTTTTTACCCTTCACAACCTAGATTTTGATTCGTAACACTTTGCACTCGAACTATGAAAATAATTACACTTTACACACTATGGACAATTTTGCCCTAGATTTTATTCTTTAATAACAATAATTCTGTTATCCTCTAAACTCTAATTTGTGGCAAATTACTACATAATAATAATTCTATTGCATTATTCAATAAACATAAAAAATTTACTCCATAATCAATTTGTTTTTCGGATTTTCCTCCGAGAAATAAGAACCCTTATTTTCTATAACTTGTTTTGTTCGTGGCATTGTTACACCTACTTAGATCCAGTCTCTATTCGTAGATTTTAAATGGATCATGTCGATTTCCAGCCTATAAACTCAACAAGACATACTTCTATCAAGATCTCATTTCAAGTATTTATTCGTATACAAATTGGGTCTTTATACTGAAAATGATAATAGTCCATTACGACCATATCAGTCCCAACATGATTCCATAACATTAATAAATCCCTTAAAATTCATACTTCTTTGACCGAAACGGCACCGGGTGAGATAGTTCGCAACACCACCAAATAAAAAATTATCGCCCCAGGATCGCTTGACAAACAACTCCTCACTGCTCAATCTCACCCTCGGGAAGATGATCTGCAAGTTATCCGACTCCTTCAGCAACTGCTCAGTGCAACCTTGGTTCGTTTTCTACTCCAGGCGTATAAGTAATTCTTCAAAGGGATAGATCAATAGTACACTATGAACACATGTTGAACAAAAGTCTTTATTTTATTAAGAACTTAAAGAAAATCTTATTACATCGCAATTTTTTGGGAGGAGAAAATTGTTTAGCCTCTTATAAAGGCTATCACACTCTTGTACATAAAATTAAAAACTAAAAATTTAATACTGAAAATACTCTGGAAATTCTAAACACTCCACTAATTTTACAAAGGAAATTCATTGTTAGAAGACTAAGGAGATGTTCGATGCCCCCACCTTTCTAAAATTCTCATTTATATGGAGGTAAGTGATGCCTCTATTTCTTGATTCTCACATCTACTTGAAAAGTAGTGGATGTTTTCCTATCTTCACATGGCTTGGGACCCTCCTTGTCCGGTATCCAAGGCAACTGATAAGGCTCCAAAGCCTCGATGACTTTTCTTTTTCTCGTTTTTTAGTTAGATGGAATCTTATAACGCTATTGCTTACGCTCATTTGCTTGAATTATCGATCTTGATTAGCCGATGCCAATTACTAGATCCGACCCACCTTTTGTCTCTTTGTTGAGTGGGTTGTCTCGAGTCACATGCCTTCTAACTTTGTCAGGGAATATACTTTTTGGTGGTCCCAAAACTTTAGATACTTTTATGACTTGTCTTCTCCGTCGCTGGGTCTTCTCCGATCGACTTTTGGCCGAAATCCTTTGCCAAATTCCGGTTCCTTCTAGTGTTGACATTTGGGGATGGACAGACCAAGTTCCCAATGGCCAATGTGAGCTATATTAAAATATTTCCGCTGAGTTTCTTTACTCCCCAGCAGCTTGTTTTCCCATAGAAAATTTCTTTTCTTTTCGAACAGGTCTTCTGCAAATCTTGTAGTTTTCCCTGTCATAGTATTCAACATGAATGATCCGTTCATTGAATTCTCGATAAAACTTGAACGAAACTTGACTTTGTCCATCTCAAAGAGACACCCACAATTCCCATGCCCTTCTTGTTGTAATTTGATCTTCGGTGAAAGGTCATGGCCAATTGTACTTCTTCTGAATTTGCCTCCTTAATATTTTTGAAGGCCCTTTCTTTTGGTCGGCGAAGCCTGATGTAATGAAAAGCTTCATGACCGCCTTTTCCGATGGGCTCTGGAGCTGCACTTATGAAATACAGTTCCAAGGTATCCCCTTGTTTCAAGTTGTCATTATTTGACCAGCATTCGTAAACTGCTTCCTGGATCCATTTTGGAAATTGCTTGATCTCCGGGAAGACAGGTGAAGCAGTATAGACCGAGGCCAAAGCCCCAAACTCATACCACCTCTTCACTTCTTGTGGGCTGGAATTTGGAAGCATCCAAACCCTTGGGTATTTTCCAAAAATATCGATCCTTATTTTTTCTGGAGATATCTCTTGCCTGGTGATCAGTTTCTCCCAATTCGACTGGTATTTATGCCAAGAAGAAGAAACCTTAATCTCATTAGTATCAACCTTAGAATTGCCCATCATAGGCCTAATATTGATCTCTTCGTCCTTTACCCCGGACGTGCTGGGTTGATGTGATAACTCGGATTTGTCTCCTGAGTATCGCTTTTCCTTGGGCCAACATTTCGCCACTTAGGACTTGTCTTTGCTGAGGTACTTGAATCATCTCACATAAAGTTGGGGAGCCCTGCGCTCTAAATGCTCCGTTTGCTTATTAGCGGCCTAGAGGAGTGGCCCTTGATATGTCGTTCTCAATTGAGAGTGAGACCAGACACATGCTCGTATACGATCGGTTACTTTGTCCCAATCATTCCTTTGTAATTTCCCGCCACCTCAAAGATTGATTACCGGATATCAAATTCTCGGAGTAGTATTTCAAGCTGGTCTCCAAGATATCTTGAGGCTGTGAGGATAGAATCAGCTTCAATTCCCTCCATATCTTGTTAGAAAATCTGCAAGAACATTTTCATGAGATTTTATAATGACAATATCATAATCATAATATTGACATTCAGCTTGCCATCTAAGTATTCTAGCTTTTTCCTGGTTTTGATTCAATTTTGTTTTTCGTAAAAGCTTTAACACTTGAATTATCAATTTTTAAGATAAACCTTTTAGCCAAGAAAATAAAGGCCATTTTTTGAAAGCCTTTTCTCGATCGCAAAGAATTCTTTCTCATTGATATGCCACCGAAGTTGCTTCATTGTCTCAGAAATAGACCGCTACAATATCTACATGGCACTTCTCTGCTTGGTGTGGCTTTTGTAAGAACAACCGCCCACCAATGATCACTCGCATCCGTGTAGAGAACCGTTCATCTTCATCCCGTGGAATTGTAAGTTTTGGAAGCTTTTTGCAAACTTCTTTAAGTCGCTTAATTCCTTCTTGACCGCACTTTTCATACTTGCTTCTGGCCAAATCCCATGCAATCCTTACGGATCCCTCAAGACTCATTTCAAGGAGTAAAATGAAGGAATCTTTCATAAGATCAAGGATTCATGTTGCGATCCTCATAGCTGATGCCAATTCATCAATGAGAACTTCTCGATTTTTAAAATCTGGGATATCCAGATTTAACATCAACCCATATGGATGTATCGGGTCGAGATGCGATCTTCTATAAGGCGTCTGATAAATATTTGGCCTTCTAGAAGGTTGTCGTGTTCCTGCAAGAGGTGGTCGAGCTCCTGTTACTATAAGTAGTTCATTCCCTGTGGTGAAATCTCCAACGTGATGCATTCTCTCGTCCTGGGTTCCATGATTTGAACCCGCACTTTCTGCAACATTGGGATTTACTGGTGGCGGTGGTGGAATTGGTCTACCTTGTGGGTCATAGGTAATCAAAGATGTTTCATCTCCTGTATTCATCTTTAAATCTACAATTTCTAATCCTGCGAAGGACTCCGCAAGGTCATGTAGATCTTTAAGATTCATTTTCTCTATTTCCATCACTTTTGACTTGTGACAGATTTTCCTTTGATGGTAGCGATAAGCTTTTCATCATCTGTCATTTTTCGTATAACTTCGGTTAGTTTCCCTTTTTGGTGTAAATAGGGTACTGTTCCGAAATCAATACGTTTCTTAGCTCCGGATGAACTTGGTCTGTCCTCCAGATTCTTGACTCGTTTCTGGATATCATGAAGGATTTCAAGAGTCTCCTTCTGATATTTCACCATCGTCTCCATATGGTTCTGGATCTGATGAACTTGTGCGGGTAGATGAATATGGCGGTTGCCATAATTCTGCACCGTCTTCTGGATCTCTGATCTAAGATCTGTTTAGATCTTAGATGTATCTGGAAGTATCTCGTTCCATTCTAGTCTACCATCGGAATCATGATTTTGATGGGAATTTCCATGAACTTCTTCCTGACGATTCATCAGATCGACATATAATATCTGGTTTACTGTGAGGAAACCCATATAATATGCCGCTTGTCTTAAGCAATGTCTCAAGGTATTCCTATCGGCTCTTGCACGTTCTCTTTCATCATATTGATTTTGCCAATATGATATCTTGTCTTGGTGATCTTGTGCGTACATCGTCAAAATTTGACGATAAGTACTGTAAGATATACATCTTGGATATTGTCCAGATCCATGTTCTCGGAGTAATTTCTCCTCACCAATTGTTAATTACATAAATATAATAAATTTAACTAAAAGTTCTTAATAAACCTAGGCTCTGATACCATTTTCGAGGATCGCAAGACTTGAGGAGTAAATGGAGAAAATACAATAAAATTTATCATCTATGTTGCAAAGTGCAACAACTTTAAGTTCAGAGGGTAACCTGCAAACCAACTTTCATAAAACCAGGGGTAAATCTGGAATTTTAACCAAAGTGCAAATTAAATTTTGTAAAGTTGAGGTTGCAAACTGTAACGTTTCAAAGTTCGGATGGCAAAGTGTAAAAACCTTAATAGTTTGGGGTGTTAACAATTTTTATCCCTATTTTCTAATCTATTAATGAAGTAGACTACTTACATACCCTGGAGGTGGAAATTCCATGTTCATAAATCTATTCTCGTGAACATCCAAATTATTTCCTCGCATCATCCTCGATAACTTCTTCATTCCTTGTTTTGTAGATATTTTTGTTTTTATGGATTCGACAAAAAACCAAAGTATCTTGCATCTATAGTAAATATATAAATTTGCAATAAAGTCATGATCAATCGTATATGTATAGATGAATGAAAATGTCTAAATGCCCACGTGTTAGTAAAAAGTCCGCAACTTTCATCATTTAAAGTTACGGCGTTAATCCATTTTTAGACAGCTCCTTATATTTTCAAAACATCATGCATTGCTTTTTGAGTGCACAATCTTATCATGTTGTTGGTCTGAGATAAGTATATAATATAACAGATAATATCTATATACACTATCAACTATTACTTTTCATCTAAAATTAAAAGTCTATATTAATGAATTGTTAATTTGTTAGTATTTGGTAACTCATTGTTTTTTTTTTTTTTTTTTTTAACAACCCATCCAGCTGATGATCAACTACTCATGAGTCATGAGGGATGGTAATGGTCGAGAAAATAAATGATCAACTTTTAATGACGTAATTTTAATTTGCCCCCTAAACTATCCGTATTTTTCTACTTTTCCCACTTAACTTTGAATTGTTATATTTTACCCCCTGAACTTTGCATATTGTCGAATTTAGTCGATAATTTCCAAAATTGTCTATAGCAATTACATCTCGGTCGAACAATTATTTGGATCAATTTTCTCTCAAAATCTCATCATCATTAGTCAATATACAAAGAGTAATATATAATAATAATTAAATTTCATCAATAAACATAGACTATGATATCACTTTCAAATATCACAAAATAAAATAACCATAAAAGTTAAGGGGTAAATTTGGTAATTATATACTAAGTGAAATAATTTGCAAAATTCAGGGGTAAAATAGAACCATTCACATTTAAGTGCGCAAAGCAGAAAAACTCATATAGTTTGGAGGACAAATTAAAATCTATGTGGTGTAAGGATGTGGTTGTGGATTGGGGAAGGAGGGACCCATTTTCCTTTTTTTTTTTTTTTCTTTTTGTTTTTCGGTTGTTCGTTTGGGTTTGTTGTAATTTTTCTTTTTATTTTTCTTGTTTGTGTCTTTGTTTTCCTGGTTGATTTGTGAAATTGTAGCGGGTCAATAGTTTTCGTCTTATAGTGCGTGATATAGCTCGTGCCCGTATTGCCACTTATGGGTCTCTCTTTAGTGCCGAGTCTTCCTTTCGGGGTGGTTTGGTCTCCTATTTAAATACTTTATTTTATTTTGTTTTGTTGTTTTTTTGTATGTTTTCTTTGAGTTTTAATGATTTTACTCCTCGATAAGTGATTGTTTTTATCTCATGTAGAGCTTTCCTTGACATCTATATCTATTTAAGATGGCTTATTTGCCGATTAGCGGTGTAATTTTGTTCTCGAATTTTGAATTTATTTGTTATCGTTTTCGATTAAAAACGAAAAAAAAATTGATCTTTACCATTTCAACTTTTTCATGGATATCCAATCTACTCACTATTAATTTTATATCTTAATTGAAAATATTATAAGTAATGCCCTTAGATATAATTCTTTCAAAGTAAATTAGATATGGGACCTTTGTTAGTAATGATATAATGTAAATAAGTAATATTATAATTTGTATATAATATAAATATACATACTTGATGTGGGTAATTTTTATTTTTAATTATAATTAATCTCGATATATTATTTAAATATTCGATTAGGACTTAATTATCAAATTGGGCCCAAAAGTATAATACTTCTTGAACTGTCGGCCCACGAGGCCCATCCCTTATACAAGTTCTTTAAGACCCAAGTCCCGACTATAAATAGCTTCTCTCGTCTCCAGACTCCAGGGATGAATCTAGAAATCTTTTACAAAGCGGGCACAAAATGAGTTTAGTTATAAATTATAATAAAAAAACTATTTGTAATGACCCCAAATTTTTATACCTTAATAAGAATTTTATTAATTATATTATTAGTTTATTTTATGGAATAATAATGGAGAATTAGAAGTTTATTAATACTTTTAATAAGATAGTTAATTTGCTAAATTATGGATAGTAAAATAGACTTTTTCATTAGACTGATAGTTTGTTTAGTTTGGACCTTATAATAAATAATTGGATATTTAACTAGTTTAGAGTAATAAATCAAGCTCATATTGTTAGTAAGTTAATAATAAGTTCATATATCAAAATCTAATCTAATCGAAAGTAGGTTAAAATTAATACATATATGAGACATGTAAAACACACATCAAGGACACAAAGAAACGCAAAGATAGTGGGAGAAAGAAGAAGAAAGAAAGGAGAAAGGAGAATGAAGAGAGGAAATTTCCACACGAATCTTCTAGAATATGTTTGAGTTGATAGACGCCTGAAAATAATTTTACTACCCCTAAGTTGAACAGACAAGTAGCCACTTTAGTTTTCAGGTAGATTTAGGTTTGGATCATTGTTATGTATGTGATCTCAAGGCTTGTTATCTTATCATGTTTGACTACAAGGCTTGCCGCCTTAAATGTTATAAAGATTCATGTATTGGGCTTGCACCCATCGCCTCCACCAAAATGCCCGGATTAGACCTACATTCTAGCTTCAGAAACAAGTATTTTTCCCCCGTCATAGCAACAAATTTACCCTTCTTTAACCGCTTCGATCCCCCACAACTTTCCCCCGGGTGACCACCGTCATTCCCCCCAATTGAAAGTTGTCTTTTTTGTTTACTCTTAGCCATCGATAGCCTCACAATCGAACCTATACGCCCAAAAAACTTTTATGATGCACATTATTTTGCTTAAATATGCAACAAAATTTTTCTATCTATACATCATAACTGTATTAAAAAATCAACACAAAAAAATATTCCTAAATATGCAACAGAAACAAAACTAAATATGCAACAAAAACATTCTATCTCTACATCATAACTGTTTTGAAAAATCAACACAAAAAAACATTCCTAGGTTTGCAACAGAAAACAGAACTAAGTAAGCAACCAAAAGGCTTAATAGCAAAATATGCCCTATAACTTAGGCCGTTTTGCAGTTTTGCCCTTTAATTATTAAAGTTGCAATTTATGCCCTGGACAATTTTGCCCTTATAGCCAAATAGCAGTTTTGGTCCATTTTCTTTTCAAATGTAGCAATTATAACCTATAACTTTCGAGAATTAGCAATTTCAATCCTTTCATACCATAGCTATTTTCAATAAACTCAAATTTCATAGATTATGAAAATTTACATTTTCGATACCTATTTTGTTCGTGGCATTGTTACACCTACTTAGATCCAGTCTATATTCAGAGGTTTTAAGTGGATCATGTCGGGTTTCCACTATAAACTCAATAGGACATACTTCGAAATGATTCATAATTCTAAATAAATTCGATTTCGACTAAGGTTTTGATAAAACAGATATAGTCCATCACGACCATATCGTGCCCAACATGCTTCCGTAAAATTAATAAATCCCTTAAAATTCATACCTCTTTTGATCGAAACAAAGACCGGGTTAAGTGGTTCGCAACGCCACTACCGGAAAATTACGCCCCGGATCGTTTGACAAACAACTCCTCACTGTTCAACCTCACCTCGGGAAGATGATCTCAAGTTATCCGACTCCTTCAAATCGCTCAAAGACAAACCTTGGTTCGTTTCCTACTCCAAGGCGTAAAAGTAATCTTTAAACGGGATGAATTAATGGAACATTATGAAGACATATTGAAGCAAAAAGCCCTTTTTTATTAAGAACTTATTGAAATATTTATTACATTAGTAATCTCCTTTTGGGAGGAGAATACTTTTGTTTAGCCTCTCATAGATGAGGCTTTCACTCGTGAATACATAAAACTTAAAACTAAAACACTCAAACTATTACAAATTAATCACTCGGATTTTATTGTAAGAAAACTAAGAAAATGTTCGATGATCCTAGCTTCCTTCAAATCCTCGCAATTTATAGAGGTCGGTCCGGACTTGAAATTCGGACTTCAAATCTTGTTGAGATGTAAGACGTCATCACTTACGTCATACTCTGAATTATTGCTCGCCAAATGTCTTCCTTCTCTTTCCGCGTGACTCAACCCATGTGATGGTTGTCGGGAATCTTTTAAAAAGTTGGTCTGCGTGGGTCCCCGGAAAACGCGTCTTGTGAGTCGGCCCTTATCTTTTCCAGTATGGTCTTGTCGGTCGGGTTTGGGTCGGAAACCTTTCCCAAACTCGGTTCCTTCTATTCGGGCATGCTTGATGATCCGGCCGATCCAACGGCCAACATGCGCCATGTTACTGAGAATTCCGGTAAGTTTCTTTCGCTCGGAATCTTGTTTTCCCGAGAGAATTCTCCTTTTGGTCTCGAAGAGTTCTTCGCAAATCCTGTGGTTGAACCATCATCGAATTCAAAAGGAAAGATCCATTCGCCGACTGGAAGAACTTGAATGGATATTTGACTTTGTCCATTTCGATTAGACAAACCCAAAGACCCCATGCTCGCCTGGTAGAAGCTTCGTCTTGAAAAATGCTCCTACTAACATCGTCCTTCTTCCTGAAGCCGCTTTAATGTATTTTAAAGCGTTTCCATCCGGTCTTCTTAGCTTGATGAAATGAAAAGCTTCATTAAAGCCTTTCTTTCTCGGTTCAGAGCCGCACCGATAAAATACGCCAAAATATCCCCTCCGGCCAAGTGTGGATTATTTGCCTAGGTCTCGTAAACCGCTTCCCCAATCCATTTCGGTAATTATGAAATTTCTCGAATCTGGTGACACGGTATAGATTGAAGCTAAAGCTCCAAAAGTATACCATTCATGTACTTCATTTGGATGACTTAGGGTTTCATCCAAACTCTTGGATACTTGCCTCGAGATATCAACCATTGTTTTTTCCGGGTTAATACCTTGTCTTGCAACTAATTTCTCCCATTGCCGCTGATATACCCATAGGAGAAATCTTAATCTCGTCGTTTGAACCTTAGATTTGCACATGCATGGCCTAAGATTCAACTCTCCCTCTTTACCCCAGGTCTTTGGGTTGACTTGAAGACTCGGGTTGTGACACCGGAGCTTCAACATTCGCTATTCTGATTTGTACACCCTCGGGGGATGCATCACCTGCAACACTTGTGATTATGGTACTTGAATCCATAACCTCCGGGTTAGAGCCCCGTACTCTCTCGGCCCCTTTTTGCACCGTAGGAGATGCGGCTGGAAGAGAGACCACTTGCGGCGCTAAGAACAATTGTCCTTGAGCGAACCGACATGCTCGTATTTGACTAGAAACGGATTTCAGCACCGTTGAAGTCGCCCTGTTGAAAGAATCCGGCAAACTTCGCATTGAGACATAACGTCCCAAAATCTCGTTCTAGACTCTCCAGGTTTTCCCGAGATGTCTTACTCGTTTAAGGACCTCAAATCAAGAACGCGCGTCCTTCCATCTCGTGTCAAGAAATCGCAAGAATATTTTTCGTGAGATTTTATAATGACAATATCATAATCATAATATTGACATTCAGCTTGCCATCTAAGTAATCGAGCCTTTTCTCGGTTTTGATTCAATTTTGTTTTTCGAAAAGCCTTGACACTTGAATTATCAATTTATAAAGTAAACTTTTTAGCCAAAAAATAGAGGCCATTTTTTAAAAGCCTTTCATTGCAAAGAATTCTTTATCGTTGATATGCCATCTGCTTTGCTTCACTGGTGTGAATAAACCGCTACAATATCTGCATGGCACTTCTTCATTTGATGTGACCTTAGTAAGAATCGCCGCCCACCAATCATCACTGCATCCGTGTAAAGAACCGATTCGTCCTCGTCTTGGGAATTGCCACTTTGGAAGCTTTTACAAACTTCTTTAAGTTGCTTAATTCCTTCTTGATGTTCATCTTCCCATTTGAATATTGCATCTTTTTTTAAGCAATGGGCTAAACACCTTCCTGTAATATGCCGATTGTTAATGAACATCCCAAAAAATTAACAACTCCAAGAAAACTCTGAAGTCGCTTGTCTTTCGGTGTATCCGAAATCCCTGTATCTTTTCTACAATATGACTTTGTAGGATAATTCCGTTTCGTCGATCTCAATTCCTAGAATTCAATCTGCTTGTTGCAATTACCGCCTTCTTTTCCGAAAGCACTAATCCTTCTTTGTGACAAACATCCTCAAAATATTTCCAAATGTTTGAGATGCTCCTTCATGCTCTTTGATGCGATAAGAATGTCATCGATATACGAACATGAAATCTGAAATAATCTTTGAAGAGATTATCCATCTTCCTTTGATATATCCGGGGTGCGTTAGCCAATCCCATAGGCATCACGTTCCAAATATAGTGTCCTTGAGGTGTAGAGAAAGTCAGAAACTTCTTACTTTCTTCCTCCATCTTAATCGGTAGAATCCGGACTTGCAATCGAACTTTGAGAATATCTTGGCACCTTTGATGCGATTAACCGATGTTCTCTACTTGGGATATAGTATCCGTCGAATTCCAAAATGTTATTAATCCTTTGTAGTTAATAACAAGTCTTGCTTTCCTCTTTTGATTTCTCCATGGTTTTTCGACTAAGAATCCTGGATCACTTGTATGGAGAAACTCCTGGTGAAATTAACTTAAGGTCAAGATGTTCCTTAAGTATCTTCTGCATATCCTTACGATCCTCCTGGTTCATAAGAATTGGTTTGAATCTTACGAACTCGTACTCCTTTCCAGGTTTAACCTTCAAGGAAGCTTTAAGCTCGTTCTTATCCCACCAAGCCAAAGGATCTTCATTGTAATTCCTTTGGATCTTCTTCTTGATATCCTCGAGTGATATTTGTTCCTCTATGGTTACATCACTCTGTGGATTCTCCATTAGACTCATCCATAATTCTGCAATGGCTTCTGGAGTGACTCGTTCTTCTCCTTGCACTCTGAATGAATACAAGTTATTATCCCATATCTTCTGATCCTTCTGGATGGAACCAAATTGTCTATAGGATAATAAAGCTTCACCAAATTTCCTTCGATCCGCCATTTTTGGATTGCGAAGTTTGGCTTCATCACCACGCTTTGCCGCGAAAATAAATAGGCATTTTTCCTCGTAAAATGCTTCCCGCAGCTCTGGACAATAATCTTATGATCACATAAGGTTGTGAAATAAGTCTTCGCGTCTCGTTCTCTTGTGTGAATCGCTTGAATGTTTGTAGGAAATTGTTTCCTAGCAAAATATCTGCACTGTATCATGGAAATAGATTGGTGGCGTCTTTACTTTGTACCATGGGTGCCCGCGCCTCCGATCATTATTTCTCGCTTGTTTAATTCCCCAAGGATAAGAATCCTTTTAGAGAAATCTCTTCCTGCAATAGCTGGTAAATCTTCTCAATTTCTTTAGGAAAAACATCCGGCTGCGGTACATATTCCGACACTGAATCAATATAGGCGCGAAATACTCGGCCTTGTATTCGACATATAACATTCCAATAGAAATGTATATAGAGAATGGACTAGTGGTCATTTGATTATGTATCTTTTATTATCCACTGTGAATTCCATTCCTTCTTGTAATCTTTCCCAAGGTTTATGATCCTCGAGAAATTCAATTCCCAGTGTTAATTGTTCTGGGATCTTTCCCCGCCACTCCCGTGATAGTGAGCTCAATTTCTCCTATCTTCAGGCTTCCTTGATACCTTCCAACTATTGGTTGTTGGAGATAATATAGAACATCACAAGGAAAAATATTATCCTTTTGGGTGATGTCAAATATTACTTCCACTTCTCGCCATCTTCGACATTTTCGGCTCTCCTGCTTTTGAAAACATCTCGGGATACGCTGAATCGCATTTGGTCTCTTTTCTTCCCAACGGCTACTACTCGTCATTCTGTCCTGTTGGAAAGACATCCTTCTTGGCTCAACTCTGAGACTTCGACTTTTGTTGAAGACTGGTTGATCTTGTATTTTCATATCGATCTCCTTTATAGTGGGAGATTCAATAATTTCTGGTAGAACCACCCAGCAAAGTCCTCGAAGATTCTTGGAACTTCAATGAATTCCTTTCTCAAGAATACTTCAATGATGTGTATTCGAGAGAGCATAGGATATCTTGTATGTGATCGAGTAGGTCTGCATTCCTCTCTTTCATCAATTCGACTCTTTTGAAATCTTGATGAAGAGTTAGGACTCGTTGAAATCTCGATCTTCCAAATTGTATGCAATTCTAGGATAGACATTAAATGCCAATTTTCCCGCATACAAATTTCTCAGAATCGCTCCAAGACATGAGTCCTTGAGGTTTGAGATTCGCTTGTCAAAGATAGCCGTTGAGTGGCGAATCTATTCCTTCTTTGAATGTTGCTTTAATAATGACTCTTATAGCCCGATATGAATCCATGAGAGTGTATTTGCAACTTCTCTTTTAACTCGCTTTTGATCTCTGTATTTCTCTAATAGGGACCAACGCATCTCGATCGGTTCCCTAAAACTCCATCGAATAGCAAATTCTCCGGTTGTTACCCCGTGGATAATTTGGTGTTTTCTATTACGAAAACCAATCTTATCCAAAGCCTTTTCCATCGCCCCTATTGTAAATCCATCATAGATTTGAAGCTTTGGATCTTCCTTCATAATTCTCATAAGAGTCTTATGAGACACCGTAGTGTGAGAGAGGAATCCCGACATATCCTCCCGACTGGTATGCATTGAAGAATTTCTTCTTCACTCGATTACAACTAGATTCACTTCCATCATCGAGAATAGATCTCTTCTTCATAGATGCTTTCATCTGAGGGAATATCCTCAAATTGATACACCCGTATTAAGTCCCGATAATAGGCAGCTTCTTCAATTTCTCGTGTGGCCTCGAACTAATCGACTCCTCGTTTTTGATTGTCTGGGCAATCCGTTGAGATATGCCCTCTTGCTCCGCATGTCCAACAATTACTGATCTTTGAAACTTTCATTAGCTCGTGTGAGCACGCCCAAAGTTCTTCTTCCCGTGTTCTCACGGTACTTGCTTGATTAGACCCGATGAAGAGGCTCGCTTGTCTTTGGTCTTTGCCCGATTTATAACTCCGGGCTTTTTGTTTTGACGAACCTTCTAGGTCTCCATGAAGACCGCTTCTTTTTTGTTGTTGCTTCCTCGGTATGGATGGCTTCTCTCCTTCTTCTTCTTGTGCCGCCTTGGTTGACCTCCACAACTGTTGGGATATCATTATCCACGCAACATAGAGGAACCGCTTTGTTAATTCCTCTTAATCTCTTGTAATTCTGTGCGAGAGATGCTTGATAGCACCATTCCGATAACTTGGCCTTTAGGAAAGACATTTTTCCGCCAGCTTCTCTTGACTCCACCACTTGTATTCCCGATAAGCATTTCTCTCCGAGGGGACTCGGGATCTTGCAAAGAATAGGTGTGCGACTTCTTTTTCTTCAATCTTGGATTTCCACCGGTATTCGGTGAACAACTTGATATATTCGTCAATATGACAAATATCCAAAGAACTCAAGGCTATAGAGGGCTTGTTTATATTTCTTTCTTTTTCATCCTCTAATCCTTCGAAATAACCCGTGCCGATGAACTGGATTTTGAATAGTTTTGCCATACCATCGACAATTCCTTTAAGTGATTCCCCTGATGTGACCGAACTTTTCGTACTAGCATCGGTCATATCCCAGGCAATCTTCACCGATCCTTCAAGACTCATCTCAAGGAGTAAAATGAATGAATCCTTTGTAAGATCGAGGGTTCCTGCTGAAATTCTCATAGCTGAAGCCCATTCATCAATGAGAACTTCTCTTTTTAAAATGGGGATGTCAGTTTTAACATCAACCCATACGGATGTATTGGGTCGAGTGCGATCTTCCATAAGGCGTCGATAAACATTCGGCCTTCCGGTAGGTTGTTTGGTTCTGCAAGAGGTTTCGACCTCCTGTCCCCGAAAGTGGATCACTCCCGGTCGTGAAATCCCGGCGTGTGGCATCCTCTCGTCCCGGCTCCATGATGCGAACCCGTACTTTCTTCGACGTTAGGATTAATCTGGTGGTGGTGGTGGTGGAATTGGTCTACCTTGTGGGTCATAGGTAACCAAAGGCGATTCTCACTGCGTTCATCTTTAAATCTACAATACCTAATCCCGGAAGGATTCGCTGCAGGTCATGTAGATCTTTAAGATTCATCTTTTCAATATCCATCTTTTTTAATTTTTGATGGATTTTCCTTTGATTAGAGCAATGAGCTTTTCCTCATCCGTCATTTTTCGTATGACTTCGGTTGGTTTTCCTTTTTGGTGTAAATAGGGTACCGTCCCAAAATCAATACGTTTCCTTCCTCCGGATGAACTTGGCCTGTCCTCCAGGTTCTTGACTCGTTTCTGAATATCATGAAGGAGTTCAAGAGTTTCCTTATGATATTTCACCATCGTCTCCATCTGGTTCTGGATCTGATGAACTTGTCTTTAGTAGATGAATATGGCGATTGCCATAATTACGCACCGTCTTACGGATTTCTCTAAGATCTTCGGAAATCTTAGATTTGTCAGGAAGTATCTCGTTCCACTCGGTACTCCATCGAATCATTGTTCGATGGGAAGTTTCATGAACCGTTTCTTGAAGGTTCATCAAGTGAACATATAAGTGCAGTTAAGCATCCGGAATCGCCTATAATATTCTGCTCGCATTTTGCATTGCCTTAAGGTTTCCCCGTCGGCTCCTGCCTGTTCCTTTTCTTCATATTGGTATTCCCAATATGAAACCTGGTCAAGGTGTTCTTGTGCGTACATCGTCAATATTTGACGATATGTCCTGTAAGGGGTACATCTCGGACATCGGTCCGGATCCATATTCTCGGAGAAATTCTCCTCACCAATTGTCAATTACATAAATATAATAAATATAATCAAAAAGTTCTTAATAAACCTGGGCTCTGATACCATTTTATGCAAGACACTTAGTCAAATAAGCCATGTGTATGAATAAGGGTATAATTGGTATTTTGAAAATATGCAATTATTCCGCTAGACCAATTTTGCATCAACTCAAGACTTATAGGACACCAATTGCTTCGGTATAAACTTGCAGGACCAATTTTACAGAATGTTATAAACTTACAGGGCATATTTTGCAAAACTTGAAGAACATACAAGGCATATTTTGCAAACCCAATAACAAAAGTCCGAAAATGCATTTTACCCCAAGTTACAGGATATTTTCTGCAATTAAGCCCAACCAAAACATTCTATACATACATCATAACTGTTTTAAAAAATCAACACAAAAAAACATTCCTAGGCGTGCAACAGAAAACAGAACTAAGTATGCAACAAAAATATTTTATCTATACATCATAACTGTTTTGAAAAAATCAACACAAAAAAATATTCCTATGCGTGTAACAGAAAACAAAACTAAATATGCAATAAAAATATTCTATATATACATTATAACCATATTCAAAAATAAAGACATGTATATACACAACAAACACATTGTATCTATACACTAAAAAAAAATCTACGCATACTAAAAACATAATCTGGTAATTAAGCTAATCCCCCGTTCTGTTAAAAAAAAAACCTAAGAAAATCAAAATTGCCAAGGCCATCCGTTTGCATGTGAAACTCCCACAAAAAAAAAAAAACTCCTAAACTAACAAACACATTGGCATAAAAATTAACCCTACTTGAAAACTAATTTTTCAGAAGGTAGACATATGAACTCAAACAAGTTTCAGAAAATTTAACAAAAACTCTCCATGTAAAAAACTCCTTATACACAGTCAATCCATATAAAAATCAAATGAAAAAATCTTACGCACTACACAAAAATACACAAAAACCTGAACAAATATGTTAGAAAATGAAAAAATCACTGAAAAGTTTTTTTTTAATAGAACATGCAAAAAGTTGCAGAAAATTGGAAAAAAAGGAAAAAAACTAGTAACAATTAAATATAAAAATTCAAATCTAAAAACAAAGTTCTTACCGAGTTTTTCTTCAATCTTGATCTGCCTTCAATGTCTTCCCTCGTCTCTTCCAAACCTTGGTCGGTCTTTAATGCCTTAATTTTTCTCTCTTTGACAGAAGGTTTTTTTTTTGAGAGAAAACTCTTTAACAAAAGTTAAAGAGACGTGTATATTTAGTTTTGGGATAGATTTACGTCCCAAGATTCACGGTGCACTATCCACCTCTACAGATTACCTACAAAATTACAAACTATCCTTAATTAAAAATAGGTCCCTATGCATATTTAGAAAAATATCCCTGTAACCGTTTTTAAATATTTAAAATACTTTAAATACTGTAATAATCTAAACCCTTCAAAATTAAAAATAAATGGCCCAGATCAGTCCCTACGGTCTCACCTCAGCATATTAGTCTCATTCTCAGGGTCGGGCCTGCTTCCAAACCTATTTTGGAAGGAAAAAATAACCCATAATGTACGTGGGTACCGCTTGGATGACAACCTTAGCAAGAATCAATTTTTCGGCCGGTGTAAGCTAAGGTCTGCTCTTTCTAAGGCTGCAATCGAATCGAATCGGGCCGAGCTTTTGAAAGTTTGAATTTGGCTCATTTATTATCAAGTCGAACTCGAGCCTGAATTTATTGAACATATTGATGGCTCACAAACTTTTTCGAGCTTAATCGAGCCTAAACGAACTTAGTAAATATTAATCATAAATTAAATTATTCTTCAATTTATTACAAAAATAAAATTATATATATCTAAAAATGCATAATATATTTATTAAAAACCTGTAATTTGATTCAAACATATAAATTTATTCAAATATTTTATATTTATCATAAGTAAACATATAAAAATTAAAACTGAAGTCAAATTATTAGTTTAACTTATACGAGCTTACTAACGAGCCTGTTCACGAGCTAACGAACCGAATATCTCTAAGTTTGAGTTTGGTTCATTTATTTTAGCGAGCCTCCTTAAACGAACTCGAACGTGTTTTTATCAAATCGATTCCCGTATAGCTCACGAGCGGCTTGATTTATTTGTAACTCTAGATCTTTCCATCCTTTTAACTTTATGGGGATAATTTTTTTCTTTCGGATCAAATTACTCATTTCACAAATTTATCCACACATAGTATAGGCGATAATCAAAATTCCATTATTTGTGATTAGTTGTCCAATCAAAGGCATAACTGAACCAGTGGATTTTTTTTTTATAGCCTTTTAGGCCAATTGAAAATCTTTTTTAGCCATCTTTTTCAAACACATCTTTTTTAGCCATTTTTGGGTGCGAAATGACATAACTGCCCTTTAGTAGTTTTACAACCCATGTTTGAGTCACAACATAACCAAACACTCGAAAAGCACATAGTGACCCCACAAAAATTCGGGCGATTGCGACTTGGACGATGGCGGCGATCGACCTCTATAGTTTTTGGTTAATTTCATATTTTTTTGTTGATTTATTTACTCTATAGTTGTTTTAGTTTAGGATTTTTTTGTAGTTTTTGTAGAAATTCTAGGGTTTTATATGGATTTGGTGTTGGTGGATGAGCTTGGGATGTTGTTAATGGTGGAAAGTGACTTGGGTAAGAAGATGATGCATGTAACTGGATACTCAATAATTGGGATATCCAATTACATAACTCGATATCGAGTTATGTGTAACTTGATACCCAATAATTGGGATATACAGTTAAATATAACTCGATATCGAGTTACACATAACTCGATATCGAGTTATGTAACTGGATATCCCAATTATAACTCGATATCGAGTTATATTTAACTGGATATCCCAATTATTGGGTATCCAGTTATATTTAACTCGATATCGAGTTTCCAATAAAAAAGGTAGGCGTCAGTCAAACCAGCAATAACTCGATATCGAGTTACTATTCAATCTTCTATCAAATTAATCCTCTTTTCGGTATCTATAATTCAACACCCATATTGATATTTAAAAACGAAAAATACAGGTTTGATTTTTGAAAGAAAGAGTAAGAGTATACATAGAGATAGGTGAAAGAGAGAGAAATAATCCAAATATCAAACAAATATGCTAGAAGGGTATGAATGTCATTTTGCATCCCAAAATGGCTAAAAAAGATGTGTTTACGAAAAATGGCTATTTTTCATTTTTACATTTTGTAAATGGCTATTTTGTACCATTTCCACTAACCCTGAAATAGCTCTTAAAGTTTTTAACAAGGTCAATAAGGCCTTCTTTCTATTATTTATTGGGTGATCACTTGAAAAAGTAAAATATATTTTATATGTTTAATTAGTTAACACAAATTTTATCCCAATGTGTTTAAAAAAAATCATATTGAGTCTCGTAATTAAACTACAAAAATTACATGTGTATTTCACTAGTGTACGTTCACTTGTCTTGTATTTGGCTTTGGTAATTAACTTGCTTATCGTGCCTGTTAGTGTTTGTGGTGTTTCGATAATTGGTTTATCCATAGTTGGACGGTAACTTTCTTATTGTGTCAGTCATGGTTTATGGTGTTTTAAAATGGTTATTCTACTTCTCAAAAAAAAAAAAAAATTGTTATTCTAGGTAGGGGTGTCAATTTCAAACCCAACATGAATCTAACACGAAATTAATGGGTATTGGTCCAGCCTTTTTGAGTCGGGTCAAACTTGGCTAACTCGCCAATTAAACAAGTTGGGGTCGGGTCAACCTGCTAAGACCAATTTAACTCCTCAACCCGTTTGTGTATTTTTTTTTTAAAAAAAAACTTAGTAAATGATTAATTGTAAGAAAAAAACAAAAAACAAGACATGTCCTTAAACTTAAATGCTAAAACCTCCTTAATTATGTATATTGTTATTATTTTGCTAGTTTTTTTTTATGTGTGTGTTGTCCCCATAATATGATTAGTATGTTATGTTATTTGTGCAATTGGTCATTTCTTTTTGTATGTTCTGAATTGTGATATTTTCTATTAATTGAATAGTGTCATATTAATTGATTTTAAAACAATTAAATTTAATCAGTTGAAACTATTAAAGATATATAAAATTAATTTTATTAGACGGGTTAAACGGGTGGGTTCGGGACCTGTGAAATAAGCAGGTCGGGTTTGGGTTCAATATTCTAACACGAATAAATAAACAGTCGGTCCTGGTTAACTGGTTTCACCCACAAACCCACAAACCCGGACTCAGGAACCATGACCCAACCCAAATTAACACCCCTAATTATCAATATTTTTAAACCCGGACAGAACCGACCGGTTCAATCGGTTTAACCAGGAACCAGTCACATGTCCAGCTCAGTTCTATATTAAATCGGGTGGCTAAAAAACTGTTGCCACCCGGTCAAAACCAGCAAAAAACCCGAAAACCGGCGACTCGGCTAACCTGGTTCAAATTTTTTAAGCAATATTTTCTTTATTTTATTACAAAAAGTGAACGCATATTTGGTAAATTTACATAAAAAATTTCCTCATATTCGATTTATACATAGATTTGGATATTATAATTTATTATATTGTTTTTTGTTTTTTATTTATATTGTTTTTTTATTTTTCTTATATTTGTATTTGTATTTATCTTTTACATTTGTACATGTATATATATTTATGTTGTTAGAAATTTTGGTTTTGATAAAGTGGTGTCGAATTCCCGACTTTGACCAATTTTTCATGGCTAAAAATTTAATTCGGAAGAATTAAATTATATATTATTAATCTACGTTAAGTAGATTTTGGTTGTATTTTTATTTCTCAAACCGAATTTCTGGAGTGAGAAATTAATACACGAAGATAGCCACATAAATGGACATTATGTAAAGATTATGTAAAGGGAAATGAAAGGCTTCTGCCTTATCCCACATGGAATACAAATCATTGTTTATCCTAGTTTATTTACTAGAAGGTGTTATATGTTGTATAAACTATAACACAAGTGGATGATCACAAATGGGCCACACGCGCGCGCGCCCTGCCCGGTCTGGGCCTGGGACTGGGCTTGGGCCGAGGCGGCCCGGCCCTATTGGGCCCGGGTCCACTAAAGTTTTGCCACTCGAAAATAGGCTTGGCCCAGATTCGAGTGACTGTTGGACTGTTGGAGCCCAATGAATCTGGACATTATAGGTGTCCATATTCGTGTGACTGTTAGAGTGGTCATTTGAAAAGAGCTCACTACTTGTCTGTTATGGAGTAGTGGGGTGTAACATCTGGGATGTTACAATTGGATTAATGCCCACTACTTTTTTCATTATCTCCTGCAGTGTTGGTCGTATATATATTCATTGTTGTGCATTGCGAAATACACAGAAAATTCATAGCACTTCATATACCTCAAAAGCAAGTTTCTCGCATTATACACATAGAGTCCAAAGAACTACCTTCAACATTATTGGATTAATAATATGGGGTCGAGTCAAGGGTTATTATCGGAAGAAGCCATGCGGACCTCTCTTTGAAAATGGGTGTTGAATTCCCTACGAAGATTCTCTAAAGAATGGCGAGAAGCAAAGTTTGGAGGAAGAAAGGGAGAGGAAGGGTGCATGAGCGAGTTTCAAACCACTGGTTTGTTTATATATATAAAAAAAAAAAGAGAGGAAGATGAATTAAAAGCGAGAAAGAAGAAAACTTACTTGATCGAAGCGCCATTAGTATTGGAGGAAGAAGAGAATTGAAGTCGGGAAAATGTTGGTTAAGGGTGGGTTTTGCGAGACGAAAAGTTTGGGAAATGAGGGATGCAGAGGTTTATATAGACAGGAGGGGAAGAGAAGGAAGAAGGGGGAGCGTCGGATGATCTCAAAATCAACGGTTGTTAGGAGGAGAGAGAGGAAAAGACGTTTAAAATGACAAGCATTTAATGCGCCGGCAGACAGATGGCATGGAAATCGAAAGGTTTTAAAAATTCAAAATAAAGTATCATTGCAATTTATTTACTCTTCACTCGGGGCGAATTTATCTATCAAGGCTTCAAATAAATCGCTCTAGGCAAGAAGGAGTAGGGGAGTAGTTGATCCGGCCCAATTCCAGGTCGTCCCAGCAAGACCCGAATAGAGGCTGGACCCGACCATATTCCAGGTCATCCTAGACCGACCTGGGAAGGTAAAGAATTTGAATCCGTCCCAATCCCAGGTCATCCCAGCCAGACCTGGGTAGAGGCCTGACCCGGTCCAATGCCAGGTCATCCTATACCGACCTGGGAAGGTAAGGAAGCTGAGTCCGCCCCAATCCCAGGTAACCCCAGCCAGACCTAGGTAAAGGCCTGATCCGGCCCAATTCCAGGTCATCCCAGTCCCAGTTCCAGGTCTTCCTTGACAGACCTGGATGGTGCCAACCTCAGCTTGGACTAAAAGGATCGATCTTGTTCTATGCCAGACCTTCCCGGACCTAGAACTCAGAAGGTACTAATATAGGGAGAACTACTGAGGTTCTAAAGGACTACATAGTGAGGTAGCAGGACTGACTAAAGCTGTGGCGAGTACTATTTCGGAAAAGGTGTGAAGGGACAATTCGTCAGGGTCAGAACCGACCTGCTGCGCATTTAATGCATCCCAGGCAAGACCTGCTGCATTTAATGCATACTAGGCAAGACCTGCTGCGCATTTAATGCTTCCTAGGTAAGACCTGTTGTGCATTTAATGCATACTAGGCAAGACCTGCTGTGCATTTAATGCATACTAGGCAAGACCTGCTGTGCATTTAATGCTTCCTAGGTAAGACCTGCTGTGCATTTAATGCATACTAGGCAAGACCTGCTGCGCATTTAATCCTTCCTAGGTAAGACCTGCTGTGCATTTAATGTATCCTAGGCAAGACCTGCGGGGCTTTAAATGATCATGCGGCTTGATGGGACAGAGAGTAACTAGGACACAGGCCAGTCTGACATTTAGTTACTCATTAAGCAGGTCGGGAATATATGGCCTGACACCCAGATAGAAGAACCACTAGGGAATAGACACGTGGATCAAGAGGTCCTTGTGGAGGGCTATAAATAAGAGTAAAAGGTAGAAACAAGGGGATCTTCTTTTTTCTTGGGAGATTATTATTTTGGTCTTTTATTTGAGTAAATCTTTAAATCAACCCTTACTAACTTGATCGTCGGAGTGCTAACACCGGAGTCCTCCGGTAGTCTTGTGCAGGAAGGCAGCAGAGGGTCAAGCTAAGGATCTTGAGCAGTTCATTTTTGGACCAATCAAGTGGCGCCGTCTGTGGGAACATTTGGGTTTTAAGGCGTGAGTATGAGTGGGGTAGGTGATAGGGGCAAAGGAATCATGGATCCATTAGAGGAGAATATTTCGGGCGATTCGAGAGAGAGCGGGGTCAGCTGTGAAACCCCGGGGTAGGATCTGTGCCGCTCGCTGCTAGGCTGCCCCCTGTAAACTTGGGCGAGGAGTTTGCTAGGGAAACATTACAATTCACGAGGGAGCAGCTGGGAGCACTGATCGAAGGTGCGGTGGGAGCGGCGCAAAGGAGGAAGGGGGTCGAAAGGAGGGGAGAGGGAGGTTGCTCCACTTATGGAGGGTAGAGCGGAGGGAGAGGGTGGTGTAGTGGAGTTGGTAGGTAGCTTGCAGAGAGAGGTTAGGGAGTTGAGAAATACGCTAAAGGAAAAGGAGCCCGTGAGGAAGGGCATACCATTTAAGGAGGTAGTGATGGCGGACGATTTACCAAATAATTTCAGGGCATTAAGTTACGAGTACGATGGGACGGCGGACCCCTGGGAACATTTGTGCCGATTCGAGAATTCCGCGCTTCTCCATAGGTATTCCGAAGGTGTCAAATGTAGAGTTTTTCTCACTACCTTATCAAAGTCCGCACAACAATGGTTTAGCCAGCTCCCGCACGCATCTATAGGCTCGTTCGAGGAGTTTAGTTCGGCTTTCTTACATCAATTCGCCAGTTCGAGAAAACATCAAAGAACTCCTTTGACGCTTTTTAATATCAAGCAAGGGGAGTCGGAACCCCTGCGTAGCTACATAAAAAGATTCACCATCACGCCCTGAGGTGCCCTCAGCTACCCAGGAAGTGTTGGCCAGTGCTCTCTCCCAAGGGTTGCGGGAGGGGGATTTTTTCAGGTCGGTAGCTAAGAGGTCGGCCAAGGATTTTGACGATCTCTTGGCTAGGGCAGAGAAATACATAAATTTAGAAGAAGCACAAAAAAGTAAGAAGGATGAAGGAAAGGAGAAAAAGCGGGAAAAGGGAGAAGGCTCGCGAGAAATTAATCCTAAGAGATATAGGGAAGATAGCAGGCTGGTCTCTTAGCAAGTAAGATCGAGACCAGGAGTTATACACCGCTGGTGGCTCCTGGGCTCGTGTCTTGGTCGTCGTGGCAAACAATAAGGAGTTGAAGTGGCCTACGAATTATTCCAACATCCCTCATAAACCCAGGTCGAACTTCTTTTGCGAGTTCCACAATGATTATGGGCATACCACTGAGGAGTGTCATCATCTTAAGGATGAAATAGAGAGGATGGTGCGGAATGGATGGTTACAGAATTGGATAAAGCGGGAATCAGCTCGGGACCCGAGGCCAGGACCTAAGGCAGGTCAGCCTCATCAGGGTAAGGGGATGGAGAAGGCCGTGGTGGGGTCGCCAAGAGTACCCACCTGCTAAGGTACAATTCACATGATTGTGGGAGGTCCTACGGATGGGGATTCGAATAGGGCTCGAAAGGCTCATGCTAGGATGACGGAGGGAAGTGTGATGGAGGTAGGGAGAGAGGCGGCGAGGATCTCGGGTATGTTTGGTAAGAGGGGGACCTTAAAGGGTGTCAATGCCACATAACGATGCTTTGGTAATAATCATTAATATGGCAAACTTTGAAGTAGCCCGGTCATGATCGACACGGGAAGCTCACAATATTTTGTTTTATGATGCTTACCTCAAGATGGACTTGGGAATGGACATACACCAGGTAGAACCGCTTTTTGGGTTCGGGCGGAGGCATGGTCGGCCGGTGGGGTGGTCGCTTCCGCCAATATCACCGGGACATATCCCTTGCAAAAACTCGCATGGTAACGTTTCTTGTTGTAGATTCATATTCCGCTTATAATGCTATTATAGGTAGACCTGCTTTGAACTTGTTCCAGGCTATCAGATCTACTTATCATATGAAACTAAAATTTGCGGTGGGAGAAAAAGAAGGAGAGGTGCTGGAAACATCCAAGCATCTAGGAAATGCTATGTGGAGGCTAGGAAGGGAGAAATGTAGAAGAAAACCGAGAGAAAGATGGCGAATGGATAGAGAAACAAAGCCAATTAAAATAAGGAAAAAGGAGAAAGAGCCGATTCATAAGTGTGAGGCCGAGGAAGAATCGATGAATATCGAGCTCATCCCGGAGGAGCCAGCAAGACGACCAGGGTAGGAACCCAACTAAGTCCGAAGTTGACGGAGGAAGTGATTGGATTCCTGAGGAGAAATATAGATGTCTTCGCCTGGTCTGCCGGGGATTTGCTAGGGGTAGATCCAACACAGGTTACTCATCATCTTAATGTGGATAAAACGGTCCGACCAGTGAAGCAGAAGAAGAGACCTTTCGGGGCGGAGAAAGATGGAATCGTCCAAGGTGAAGTCACTAAATTGTTAGAAGCTGGCCATATCAGGGAAGTCCAATTCCCCGAGTGGTTATCTAACGCAGTCCTAGTTCCTAAAGGGGAGACCTTTAGGATGTGCATTGACTTTCGCGATCTAAACAGAGCATGCCCCAAAGATTATTACCCATTACCCAGAATAGATCAGTTGGTAGACTCGACAGCAGGGTACGAACTTCTAAGTATGATGGATGCGTACCAAGGGTATCATCAAATTCGTTTGGCTGAGGAGGATCAAAAGAAAGTGTGTTTCATAACATCATCAGGAACGTACTGTTATGTGGTGATGCCATTTGGGTTGAAAAATGCAGGGGCTACGTACCAACGGCTTATGGATAGGATGTTTAAGCAACAGCTCGGAAGGAATATGGAGGTCTATGTGGATGATATGCTTGTGAAGAGTAAACAAGCGGAGGCCCATACAGCAGACCTGGATGAAACTTTTGGGGTACTAAGGAAGTTCGGGATGAAGCTCAACCCTGCTAAATGTTCTTTCGGGGTCAGGTCGGGTAAGTTCCTCGGATACATGGTGACCGAAAGGGGGATAGAAGTAAACCCAGAAAAGGTGAGGGCGGTCCAGGATATGGTATCCCCCACATGCATTAATAAGGTGCAACAGCTCACGGGGAGAATCGCAGCTCTTAACCGTTTTATATCCAAATCAGCCGAGAGAAGCCTACCATTTTTCAAGGTCTTGAGAAAGGCAAGGAAATTCGAATGGACAAGGGAATGTGAGGAAGCTTTTGGGGAGCTTAAAATCTTTTTATCTAAACTACCATTGTTGACTAAACCAGTGAAGGGAGAAGCCCTATACTTGTACCTGTCGGTAGGGGAGTCGGCTGTTAGTGCAGTATTACTGAGAGAAGAGCTCGGACAACAATTGCCGATTTACTACATAAGCAAACTCCTTCATGGGGCGGAGTCCAGGTATTCGGAAGTAGAGAAGGCAGGGCTGGCATTGGTGACAGCAGCTAGGAGATTAAGACCTTATTTTTTATCGCATAAGGTAGTGGTATACACTAATTTGCCTATAGGGCGGGTCATGGGAAAACCAGAGGTGTCTGGGAGGATGATCAAATGGACTATTGAGATGGGGGAGTTTGACATTGAGTGTCGCCCGAGAACCTCTATCAAGGGTCAAGCTCTAGCTGACTTTTTGCAAGAGATGATGCCGGAAGGAGAGGCGGCTGAATGGTTGCTACATGTGGATGGGTCGTCCACATCAACTGGTAGCGGAGCAGGAATTGTATTGACCAACCCCCTGGGGGAAGACCTGGAGTTTGCGATTAAATTTGGGTTCAAAGCCTCAAACAATGAGGCTGAATATGAGGCGTTGGTAAGAGGTTTAAAACTGGCTTTGAATTTAGGAGTCAAGTCATTAATAGCATACTCAGATTCTATGCTGGTAACCAACCAGGTGTCGGGGGAGTTCGAGATAAAAGAGGATCGAATGAAGAGATATGTATCAGTGATAGAAGGGATGGTCAAAAGTTTCACCTTTTTTAAACTTGAACAAATTCCGAGGGAAGAAAATGTCAAGGCTGATCACTTAGCTAAGATAGCCAGTTCGGCGGATAATTGTTGCACCAGGAAGATTACTATTTTGTTCGAAGGCGCCTCCAGCATTGAAATGGAGATATTGGAGATAGAAGACGGAGATGATTGGAGGTTTTCCCTTTTTCAGTACTTGAGCAAGGCACGTTTGCCTGACGACAAGCGTAAAGCAGCTCGAGTTCAAGCTCGGGCGATGAGATTTTGTATCGTGGGAGATCTGTTGTATAAAAGAACATTTGAGGGACCTATGCTAAGATGCTTATCGGAAGAAGAAGGTCGATATGTACTCAGGGAAATACATGAAGGAGCGTGCGGGGCTCATGGGGGAAGCAGAACCCTGGCAAGGAAAACTACCAGGGCTGGATATTTCTGGCCAAAGATCAGGGAAGAAGCGGAAAGCTTAGTAAAAGCATGCGAGAAGTGTCAAAAGCATGGTTCCTTGATACATCACCACCGAGCCGCTTCGAGTAATGAGTTCGCCTTGTCCTTTTCCAAATGGGGTATAGATATCGTAGACCTTTTCCGCTTGCCACAGTCGCAAAGTTCCTTATAGTGGGCCATGATTACTTTAGTAAATGGGTGGAGGCGAACCGTGGCTAAGATAGCGAGCAAAATATGATTGATTTCATATGGAAAAATGTAATTAGCAGGCACGTTGTTGGCCTAGGGATTTGGTTTCGATAATGGTACCCAGTTTCAAGGTAGAAAGATTAGGAGTTGGTTGGAAGGGATGAAGGTCGTGCAACATTTCACAATGCAGTAGCTCATCCTCGTGCGAATGGGCAAGTGGAGGTGACTAATAGAACTCTGTTAGGGTAATCAAAGCTAGGTTAGAAAGAGCCGGAGAGGTCATGGGTGGACGAATTACGTCAGTTTTGTGTGGTCGTACAGGACTACCCCGAAGGAAGCAACAGAGAAACCCCTTTTAGCTTAGTTTACGAGTCGGCGTTATTCCCGCCGAAATTGGTATGGAAACACACCGGATACAAACTTTTGAGGAAACCCGAAATCAAGAACTAATGAAGGAAGCTCTAGAGGAATTGGAGGAAAAAAGGCAGAAAGCATATTTAAGAATGGAAGCTAGCAAAAGAATCATGAAGGCCTCTTATGATAAGAGGGTTAAGAAGAGGAACTTTCAGGTGGGAGATCTGGTTTTGAGGAGAGCTGATGCGCTGAAATCGGTGGGAAAGTTGGAGGCAAACTGGGAAGGACCCTATAAAATAATGAGCGCACTAGCAGGAGGAGCGTATGAGCTGGAAGATCTGGTAGGACAGAAAGTTCCTCGTCCATGGAATGTTTGTCATTTAAAACAGTTCTACATGTAATATACATGAACTATCTTCTGTTGTATATAAATAAATTCTCTTTTGAATGAACGAGCGGTATTCAAACTGAACCCTGGGGGGAAGAGCTGAGCTCGATCCACCCTAGGTCCCTTGGGATAGTTCTGAATGAACCCAAGGGTCGAAAAGTAAACCCCGGGGAAGAGTCGAGCTCGATCCACCCTAGGTCCCTTTGGATAGTTCTCGAATGAACCCAAGGGTCGAAAGTAAACCCCGGGGAAGAGTCGAGCCCGATCCACCCTAGGTCCCTTGGGATAGTTCTCAATGAACCCAAGGGTCGAAAGTAAACCCCGGGGAAGAGTCGAGCCCGATCCACCCTAGGTCCTTGGGATAGTTCTCAATGAACCCAAGGGTCGAAAGTAAACCCCGGGGAAGAGTCGAGCCCGATCCACCCTAGGTCCCTTGGGATAGTTCTCAATGAACCCAAGGGTCGGTCGAGAAACCCCGGGGAAGAGTGAGCCCGATCCACCCTAGGTCCCTTGGGATAGTTCTGAATGAACCCAAGGGTCGAAAGTAAACCCTGGGGGGAAGAGCTGAGCCCGATCCACCCTAGGTCCCTTGGGATAGTTCTGAATGAACCCAAGGGTCGAAAGTAAACCCCGGGGAAGAGGCCGAGCCCGATCCACCCTAGGTCCCTTGGGATAGTTCTCAATGAACCCAAGGGTCAAAAGTAAACCCTGGGGGAAAAGTCCGAGCTCGATCCACCCTAGGTCCCTTGGATAGTTCTCGAATGAACCCAAGGGTCGAAAGTAAACCCCGGGGGAAGAGTCGAGCCCGATCCACCCCAGTCCCTTGGGATAGTTCTCAATGAACCCAAGGGTCGAAAGTAAACCCTGGGGAAGAGGAGGCTCGATCCACCCTAGGTCCCTAGGGATAGTTCTGAATGAAGCCAGGGTCGAAAGCAAACCCCGGGGGGAAGAGCTGAGCTCGATCCACCCCAGGGATAGGTCTGAGAATGAGCTCAGACCAGCTTATTTTTTCCTCAGAACAAAACAAGGGGGGTCGAGATGAGCTCAGACTGGCTTATTATTTTGTCCTCAGAACAAAATAATGGGGGTAGTAGCTGAGCTCAGACCAACTTATTATTTTGTCCTCACAGACTGGCTTATTATTTTGTCCTCAGAACAAAATAAGGGGGGTAGTAGCTGAGCTCAGACCAACTTATTATTTTGTCATCAGAACAAAACAAGGGGGGTCGAGATGAGCTCAGACCAGCTTACAAAAGCAAAAGGGGACCCTGGAATAAATGGGAAAATCTTGCAATCTTAGAACCCTTTAGTAAAAATTACGAATAACATATCGATGCGAAACTAATATAAGGATTTATGAAGGGAGCAGAAAAGGAAATATTATTAAAACCCGCGTACATATATGAAAGTTCATTACATACGAAAGTTCATTACATTATATATACGAAAGGTCATTTCATTATGTCCTAGCTATAATCTTGGACATCGATGTCTCCAGCGTTGGGATCAGCCCCGTCGGGGGTTCCTTCGCTATCTCTGCTTAAAGTATGGGGACCTTGAGATTGAACAGTAGAGAGCAAATGATAGGGTAAATGAGGGAAGGACAGAGCCGGGAGCACCACCGGCAGTGGCTCGACCTCGGGGTAGCTCCGAGCGGCTAGTTCTCGGATGGCGTAGGAGGTCCTAACTTCAAGGCGTAGCCTTTGCTTTCCCTCTTCGCCATCACGAGCATACCTTGCTCAATGTAAGGAAGAGTCGCCTCGGCAATTTTATCCTGATACTGTCCGAGTTCGTGAATTTCTCCTTCTCGAGAACCCATTCTCGCTCTCCTCCTTGTTCAAGGCCCGCACCCTTTCAAGAGGAAGCTTGTCGCTAGTCTTGTTCAACTCCTCGAACGCGCTTGGTTTCAACTTGGGAGGCGAGAAGGTCGCCAGATAGGTTGGTCACATGATTCACAAAGTGTTGCGCAGATCAGCCTCTAGTTTGTCACTCGGGTTCGAGCCGCTTAGCGAGTTTCAATATCCGATTGGCGACGCAGCTCGGTCGCATCGCTTAGTCCGCATTGCGGGCATCTCGGACTTCTTGCTCATATTCAACATCATCCGTGAATAAAAAGCGATCGTGACTTGTAAACAATTACGAGATTGGAGTAAAAAGCGATCGCGTGACTTTGGAAGCATGATGAGCCATGTCACGGATGTGGAGTTGATATCGCCGGAGTCGAGTCGCTCATCATTGGGAGTCGAGAGATTTTCCACCCAAGTGGCATTGAGCTCAGAGTATTGATCACAAGAGGGGAGTCTTCCTGGGTAGGGGTGAGGACATCGGCCATGACATTTGCGAGCTCGAGATGATGAGGGTGCAGTGAGCCCGGAAGTAGAGGGGCGCTTTCGGCCGAGTTAGGTCACCAGAGGAGAGGAGTCCGGTGGATCGACCGGGAGATAAGAGAGGAGGAGGTCTTCCGGGGTTGCTACCGGGGAATATGCTCGACCCATAGGATGCAGGGATCTGGCCGAGAGGATTTCCGCATCGGTCGCGGAAGCCAACCCGTCCAACATTGCTTGCTCTGTCTGAGGAGAAACATTAGAAATTAAGACATGAATTGAGAAGTATAAAGCAATTCCAATACAAAGTACCTATGGTTCCGGGCAGTCACTACTTTGGGACTCGGCGGAAATGATAGAGCATGGGCCATGAGTCGACACCGTAAGTTGAGCATGATAAGGAGCGGTGTTTAAGCGCACGAGCTAGGCCAAGTGATGAGGGGACGGTTTGGGAGGACGACCTTGATGAGGTAGGTCATCTAACCATCTAGTGGGGAAAGTCCAGGCGTGGGAGGAGATATATAGAAATATCTTTTTTCCAATATTTGTGAGAGGAGGGAGTACCATCTATAAACTTAGCCACCCCACCGGTGAAATAGAAGAAGCCTGGGGTCTTTGGTGTTCTTGGCTTGGTAGTAGAGGTCCTCCATAAAGCGGGAGTGGGAACTTCACGAGTGTGAGAGAATCATGAAAAAACTAACCATTAGGCGGATGGAATTTGGAACGAGGTTAGAGAGAATCCCAAAGCTCCGGGAGATTCCACTAAGGAGATCGAACGGGAATCTAAGCCATGCTTCTAGTTGATCAACAAAAAGGTGGCAAAACCTGGAGGTGGGGGTCATGAGGTAGATCTGTAGGTCCGGAGTCTAAGCTCGTAATTCGAGGGAATCCCAAAGATTTATACGGAGGTTATGCAAAGAGTCGCTTCGAGAGAGTGCTAATAATATGGGTCGAGTCAAGGTTATTATCGGAAGAAGCCATGCGGACCTCTCTTTGGAAAATGGGTGTTGAATTCCCTACGAAGATTCTCTAAAGAATGGCGAGAAGCAAAGTTTGGAGGAAGAAAGGGAGAGGAAGGGTGCATGAGCGAGTTTCAAACCACTGGTTCGTTTACATATATAAAAAAAAAGAGAGGAAGATGAATTAAAAGCAGAAAGAAGAAAACTTACTTGATCGAAGCGCCATTAGTATTGGAGGAAGAAGAGAATTGGAAGCTGGAAAATGTTGGTTAAGGGTGGGTTTTGCGAGAGGACGAAAAGTTTGGGAAATGAGGGATGCAGAGGTTTATATGTATGACGAGGGGGAAGAGGAGGAAGAAGGGGAGCGTCGGATGATCTCAAAATCAACGGTTGTTAGGAGGAGAGAGAGGAAAAGACGTTTAAAATGACAAGCATTTAATGCGCGCGGACAGACTGATGGCACGGAAATCGAAAGGTTTTAAAAATTCAAAATAAAGTATCATTGCAATTTATTTACTCTTCAGCTCGGACGGATTTATCTATTGCGCTTCAAATAAATCAGCTCTAGCTGAAGGAGTAGGGGAGTAGTTGATCCGGCCCAATTCCAGGTCGTCCCAGCAAGACCCGAATAGAGGCTGGACCCGACCCTATTCCAGTCATCCTAGACCGACTGGGAAGGTAAAGAATTTGAATCCGTCCCCAATCCCAGTCATCCTGACACTGGTAGAGCCCCACCCGGTCCAATGCCAGGTCATCCTATACCGACCTGGGAAGGTAAGGAAGCTGAGTCCGCCCCAATCCCAGGTAACCCCAGCCAGACCTAGGTAAAGGCCTGATCCGGCCCAATTCCAGGTCATCCCAGTCCCAGTTCCAGGTCTTCCTTGACAGACCTGGATGGTGCCAACCTCAGCTTGGACTAAAATGATCGATCTTGTTCTATGCCAGACCTTCCTGTCCAGACCTAGAAGGTACTAATATAAGGAGAACTACTGAGGTTCTAAAGGACTACATAGTGAGGTAGCAGGACTGACTAAAGCTGTGGCGAGTACTATTTCGGAAAAGGTGTGAAGGGACAATTCGTCAGGGTCAGAACCGACCTGCTGCACATTTAATGCATCCCAGGCAAGACCTGCTGTGCATTTAATGCATACTAGGCAAGACCTGCTGCGCATTTAATGCTTCCTAGGTAAGACCTGTTGTGCATTTAATGCACACTAGGCAAGACCTGCTGTGCATTTAATGCATACTAGGCAAGACTGGCCGCATTTGTGCATTTAATCTTCCTTCCTAAGACTGCCGCATTTAATGCATACTAGGCAAGACCTGCTGCGCATTTAATGCTTCCTAGGTAAGACCTGCTGTGCATTTAAAGTATCCTAGGCAAGACCTGCGGGGCTTTAAATGATCATGCGGCTTGATGGGACAGAAAGTAACTAGGACACAGGCCAGTCTGACATTTAGTTACTCATTAAGCAGGTCGGGAATATATGGCCTGACACCCAGATAGAAGAACCACAAGGGAATAGACACGTGGATCAAGAGGTCCTTGTGGAGGGCTATAAATAAGAGTAAAAGGTAGAAACAAGGGGATCTTCTTTTTTCTTGGGAGATTATTATTTTGGTCTTTTATTTGAGTAAATCTTTAAATCAACCCTTACTAACTTGATCGTCGGAGTGCTAACACCGGAGTCCTCCGTAGTCTTGTGCGGGAAGAAGCGCAAAGAGAGGTCAAGCTAGGGATCTTGAGCGCTTCATTTTGGACCAATCAAGTGGCGCCCACCAGGGGAACATTTGGGTTTTAAGGCGTGAGTATGAGTGGGGTAGGTGATAGGGCAAAGGAATCATGGATCCATTAGAGGAGAATATTTCGGCGCTTCGGAATTAGAGAGGCGGGTCGTTGTGGAAACCCCGAGGTAGGATCTGTGCCGCTGGCTAGTCGCCCCCTGTAAACTTGGCGAGGAGTTTGCTAGGGAAACATTACAATTCACGAGGAGCAAACAGGAGCACGATCGAAGGTGCGGTGGGAGCGGCGCTGTAAGGAGGGAAGGGGTCGAAAGGAGGGAGAGGGAGGTTGCTCCACTTATGGAGGGTAGAGCGGAGGGAGAGGGTGGTGTAGTGGAGTTGGTAGGTAGCTTGCAGAGAGAGGTTAGAGAGGTTGGGGAGCCCTGCGCTCTAAATGCTCCGTTTGCTTATTAGCGGCCTGAGGAGGAGGCCTGAAATGTCGTTCTCAATTGAGAGTGAGACCAGACACATGCTCGTATACGATCGGTTACTTTGTCCCAATCATTCCTTTGTAATTTCCCGGCCACCTCAGCATTGATTACCAGGATATCAAATTCTCGGAGTAGTATTTCAACCTGGTCTCCAAGATATCTTGAGGCTGTGAGGATAGAATCACCTTCAATTCCTCCATATCTTGTTAGAAAATCAAGAAGAACATTTTCATGAGATTTTATAATGACAATATCATAATCATAATATTGACATTCAGACTTGCCATCTAAGTATTCTAGCTTTTTCCTCGGTTTTGATTCAATTTTGTTTTTCAGAAAAGCTTTAACACTTGAATTATCAATTTTTAAGATAAACCTTTTAGCCAGTAAAAATAAAGGCCATTTTTTGAAAGCCTTTCTGACTGCAAAGAATTCTTTCTCATTGATATGCCACCGAGTTGCTTCATTGTCTGTAAATAGACCGCTACAATATCTACATGGCACTTCTCTGTTTGGTGTGGCTTTTGTAAGAACAGCTGCCCACCAATGATCACTGGCATCTGTGTAGAGAACCAGTTCATCTTCATCCTGTGGAATTGTAAGTTTTGGAAGCTTTTTGCAAACTTCTTTAAGCTGCTTAATTCCTTCTTGACCGCACTTTTCATACTTGCTTCGGTCAAATCCCATGCAATCCTTACGGATCCCTCAAGACTCATTTCAAGGAGTAAAATGAAGGAATCTTTCATAAGATCAAGGATTCCTGCTGCGATCCTCATAGCTGATGCCCATTCATCAATGAGAACTTCTCGATTTTTAAAATCTGGGATATCCGTATTTAACAAAGAACCCATATGGATGTATCGGTCGAGATGCGATCTTCTATAAGGCGTCTGATAAATATTTGGCCTTCTGAAGGTTGTCGAGTTCCCCGCAAGAGGTGGTCGAGCTCATTCTCGTAAGTAGTTCATTCCTCGTGGAAATCTCCAACGTGATGCATTCTCTCGTCCTGGGTTCCATGATTTGAACCCGCACTTTCTCGCAACATTGGGATTTCTTGGTGGCGGTGGTGGAATTGGTCTACCTTGTGGGTCATAGGTAATCAAAGATGTTTCATCTCCTCAGTATTCATCTTTAAATCTACAATTTCTAATCCTGCGAAGGACTCCGCAAGGTCATGTAGATCTTTAAGATTCATTTTCTCTATTTCCGTCACTTTTGACTTGTGACGGATTTTCCTTTGATGGTAGCGATAAGCTTTTCATCATCTGTCATTTTTCGTATAACTTCTGGTTAGTTTCCTTTTTGGTGTAAATAGTGGTAATCGTTAAAAATCAATACGCTTCTTAGCTCCGGATGAACTTGGTCTGTCCTCCAGATTCTTGACTCGTTTCTGGATATCATGAAGGATTTCAAGAGTCTCCTTCTGATATTTCACCATCGTCTCCATATGGTTCTGGATCTGATGAACTTGTGCGGGTAGATGAATATGGCGGTTGCCATAATTCTGCACCGTCTTCTGGATCTCTGATCTAAGATCTGTTTAGATCTTAGATGTATCCGGAAGTATCTCGTTCCATTCTAGTCTACCATCGAATCATGATTTTGATGGGAATTTCCATGAACTTCTTCCTGACGATTCATCAGATCGACATATAATATCTGGTTTACTGTGAGGAAACCCATATAATATGCCGCTTGTCTTAAGCAATGTCTCAAGGTATTCCTATCGGCTCTTGCACGTTCTCTTTCATCATATTGATTTTGCCAATATGATATCTTGTCTTGGTGATCTTGTGCGTACATCGTCAAAATTTGACGATAAGTACTGTAAGATATACATCTTGGATATTGTCCAGATCCATGTTCTCGGAGTAATTTCTCCTCACCAATTGTTAATTACATAAATATAATAAATTTAACTAAAAGTTCTTAATAAACCTAGGCTCTGATACCATTTTCGAGGATCGCAAGACTTGAGGAGTAAATGGAGACAATACAATAAAATTTATCATCTATGTTGCAAAGTGCAACAACTTTAAGTTCGTAGGGTAACCCGCAAAACCAACTTTCATAAAACCAGGGGTAAATGGAATTTTAACCAAAGTGCAAATTAAATTTTGTAAAGTTGAGGTTGCAAACTGTAACGTTTTCAAAGTTCGGATGGCAAAGTGTAAAACCTTAATAGTTTGGGGTGTTAACAATTTTTATCCCTATTTTCTAATCTATTAATGAAGTAGACTACTTACATACCCTGGAGGTGGAAATTCCATGTTCATAAATCTATTCTCGTGAACATCCAAATTATTTCCTCGCATCATCCTCGATAACTTCTTCATTCCTTGTTTTGTAGATATTTTTGTTTTTATGGATTCGACAAAAAACCAAAGTATCTTGCATCTATAGTAAATATATAAATTTGCAATAAAGTCATGATCAATCGTATATGTATAGATGAATGAAAATGTCTAAATGCCCACGTGTTAGTAAAAAAGTCCGCAACTTTCATCATTTAAAGTTACGGCGTTAATCCATTTTTTAGACAGCTCCTTATATTTTCAAAACATCATGCATTGCTTTTTGAGTGCACAATCTTATCATGTTGTTGGTCTGAGATAAGTATATAATATAACAGATAATATCTATATATACACTATCAACTATTACTTTTCATCTAAAATTAAAAGTCTATATTAATGAATTGTTAATTTGTTAGTATTTGGTAACTCATTGTTTTTTTTTTTTTTTAACAACCCATCCAGCTGATGATCAACTACTCATGAGTCATGAGGGATGGTAATGGTCGAGAAAATAAATGATCAACTTTTAATGACGTAATTTTAATTTGCCCCCTAAACTATCCGTATTTTTCTACTTTTCCCACTTAACTTTGAATTGTTATATTTTACCCCCTGAACTTTGCATATTGTCGAATTTAGTCGATAATTTCCAAAATTGTCTATAGCAATTACATCTCGGTCGAACAATTATTTGGATCAATTTTCTCTCAAAATCTCATCATCATTAGTCAATATACAAAGAGTAATATATAATAATAATTAAATTTCATCAATAAACATAGACTATGATATCACTTTCAAATATCACAAAATAAAATAACCATAAAAGTTAAGGGGTAAATTTGGTAATTATATACTAAGTGAAATAATTTGCAAAATTCGTGGGTAAAATAGAACCATTCACATTTAAGTGCGCAGCGTAAAAAACTCATATAGTTTGGAGGACAAATTAAAATCTATGTGGTGTAAGGATGTGGTTGTGGATTGGGGGAAGGGAGGGACCCATTTTTCCTTTTTTTTTTTTTTTTTTTTTGGTTTTTCGGTTGTTCGTTTGGGTTTGTTGTAATTTTTCTTTTTATTTTTCTTGTTTGTGTCTTTGTTTTCCTGGTTGATTTGTGAAATTCGTAGGCGGGTCAATAGTTTCTGTCTTATAGTGCGTGATATAGCTCGTGCCCAGATTGCCACTTATGGGTCTCTCTTGCGGAGTGCCGAGTCTTCCTTTCGGGGGTGGTTTGGTCTCCGGTCGAAATGCTTTATTTTATTTTGTTTTGTTGTTTTTTTGTATGTTTTCTTTGAGTTTTAATGATTTTACTCCCTCGATAAGTGATTGTTTTTATCTCATGTAGAGCTTTCCCCTTGACATCTATATCTATTTAAGATGGCTTATTTGCCAGTTGGCAGTGTAATTTTGTTCTCGAATTTTGAATTTATTTGTTATCGTTTCGATTAAAAAACGAAAACAGCTGATCTTTACCATTTCAACTTTTTCATGGATATCCAATCTACTCACTATTAATTTTATATCTTAATTGAAAATATTATAAGTAATGCCCTTAGATATAATTCTTTCAAAGTAAATTAGATATGGGACCTTTGTTAGTAATGATATAATGTAAATAAGTAATATTATAATTTGTATATAATATAAATATACATACTGATGTGGGTAATTTTTATTTTTAATTATAATTAATCTCGATATATTATTTAAATATTCAGTTAGGACTTAATTATCAAATTGGGCCCAAAAGTATAATACTTCTTGAACTGTCGGCCCACGAGGCCCATCCCTTATACAAGTTCTTTAAGACCCAAGTCCCGACTATAAATAGCTTCTCTCGTCTCCAGACTCCAGGGATGAATCTAGAAATCTTTTACAAAGCGGGCACAAAATGAGTTTAGTTATAAATTATAATAAAAAACTATTTGTAATGACCCCAAATTTTTATACCTTAATAAGAATTTTATTAATTATATTATTAGTTTATTTTATGGAATAATAATGGAGAATTAGAAGTTTATTAATACTTTTAATAAGATAGTTAATTTGCTAAATTATGGATAGTAAAATAGACTTTTTCATTAGATTGATAGTTTGTTTAGTTTGGACCTTATAATAAATAATTGGATATTTAACTAGTTTAGAGTAATAAATCAAGCTCATATTGTTAGTAAGTTAATAATAAGTTCATATATCAAAATCTAATCTAATCGAAAGTAGGTTAAAATTAATACATATATGAGACATGTAAAACACACATCAAGGACACAAAAGAAACGCAAAGATAGTGGGAGAAAGAAGAAAGAAAGAAAGGAGAAAGGAGAATGAAGAGAGGAAATTTCCACACGAATCTTCTAGAATATGTTTGAGTTGATAGACGCCTGAAAATAATTTTACTACCCCTAAGTTGAACAGACAAGTAGCCACTTTAGTTTTCAGGTAGATTTAGATTTGGATCATTGTTATGTATGTGATCTCAAGGCTTGTTATCTTATCATGTTTGACTACAAGGCTTGCCGCCTTAAATGTTATAAAGATTCATGTATTGGGCTTGCACCCATCGCCTCCACCAAAATGCCCGGATTAGACCTACATTCTAGCTTCGGAAACAAGTATTTTTCCCCCGTCATAGCAACAAATTTACCCTTCTTTAACCGCTTCGATCCCCCACAACTTTCCCCCGGGTGACCACCGTCATTCCCCCCAATTGAAAGTTGTCTTTTTTGTTTACTCTTAGCCATCGATAGCCTCACAATCGAACCTATACGCCCAAAAAACTTTTATGATGCACATTATTTTGCTTAAATATGCAACAAAAATTTTCTATCTATACATCATAACTGTATTAAAAAATCAACACAAAAAAATATTCCTAAATATGCAACAGAAACAAAACTAAATATGCAACAAAAACATTCTATCTCTACATCATAACTGTTTTGAAAAATCAACACAAAAAAACATTCCTAGGTTTGCAACAGAAAACAGAACTAAGTAAGCAACCAAAACATTCTATACATACATCATAACTGTTTTAAAAAATCAACACAAAAAAACATTCCTAAAGTGCAAATGAAAAATGTAACTAAGTATGCAACAAAAATATTTTATCTATACATCATAACTGTTTTGAAAAAATCAACACAAAAAAATATTCCTATGCGTGTAACAGAAAACAGAACTAAGTATGCAATAAAAATATTCTATATATACATTATAACCATATTCAAAAATAAAGACATGTATATACACAACAAACACATTGTATCTATACACTAAAAAAAATCAACGCATACTAAAAACATAATCTGGTAATTAAGTTAATCCCTTGTTCTGTTAAAAAAAAAAACCTAAGAAAATCAAAATTGCCAAGGCCATCCGTTTGCATGTGAAACTCCCACAAAAAAAAAACTCCTAAACTAACAAACACATTGGCATAAAAATTAACCCTACTTGAAAACTAATTTTTCAGAAGGTAGACATATGAACTCAAACAAGTTTCAGAAAATTTAACAAAAACTCTCCATGTAAAAAACTCCTTATACACAGTCAATCCATATAAAAATCAAATGAAAAAATCTTACGCACTACACAAAAATACACAAAAACCTGAACAAATATGTTAGAAAATGAAAAAATCACTGAAAAGTTTTTTGTTAATAGAACATGCAAAAAGTTGCAGAAAATTGGAAAAAAAAGGGAAAAAAACTAGTAACAATTAAATATAAAAAATTCGAAATCTAAAAACAAAGTTCTTACCGAGTTTTTCTTCAATCTTGAGTCTGCCTTCAATGTCTTCCCTCGTCTCTTCCAAACCTTGGTCGGTCTTTAATGCCTTAATTTTTCTCTCTTTGACAGAAGGTTTTTTTTTTGAGAGAAAACTCTTTAACAAAAGTTAAAGAGACGTGTATATTTAGTTTTGGGATAGATTTACGTCCCAAGATTCACGGTGCACTATCCACCTCTACAGATTATCTACAAAATTACAAACTATCCTTAATTAAAAATAGGTCCCTATGCATATTTAGAAAAATATCCTCAGAATCGTTTTAAATATTTAAAATACTTTAAATAATCGTAATAATCTAAACCCTTCAAAATTAAAAATAAATGGCCCAGATCGCCCTACGGTCTCACCTCAAAGATATTAGTCTCATTCTCGAGGTCGGGCCTCGCTTCCAAACCTATTTTGGAAGGAAAAATAACCCATAATGTACGTGGGTACCGCTGATGACAACCTTAGCAAGAATCAATTTTTCGGCCGGTGTAAGCTAAGGTCCGCTCTTTTCTAAGGCTAATCGAATCGAATCGGGCCGAGCTTTTGAAAGTTTGAATTTGGCTCATTTATTATCAAGTCGAACTCGAGCTCTGAATTTATTGAACATATTGATGGCTCACGAACTTTTTCGAGCTTAATCGAGCCTAAAACGAACTTAGTAAATATTAATCATAAATTAAATTATTCTTCAATTTATTACAAAAATAAAATTATATATATCTAAAAATGCATAATATATTTATTAAAAACCCGTAATTTGATTCAAACATATAAATTTATTCAAATATTTTATATTTATCATAAGTAAACATATAAAAATTAAAATCAAGTCAAATTATTAGTTTAACTTATACGAGCTTACTAACGAGCTGTTCACGAGCTAACGAACCGAATATCTCTAAGTTTGAGTTTGGTTCATTTATTTTAGCGAGCCTCCTTAAACGAACTCGAACGTGCTTTTATCAAATCGATTCCCGTATAGCTCACGAGCGGCTTGGTTTATTTGTAACTCTAGATCTTTCCATCCTTTTAACTTTATGGGGATAATTTTTTCTTTCGGATCAAATTACTCATTTCACAAATTTATCCACACACAGTATAGGCGATAATCAAAATTCCATTATTTGTGATTAGTTGTCCAATCAAAGGCATAACTGAACCAGTGGATTTTTTTTTTAGCCTTTTAGGCCAATTGAAAATCTTTTTTAGCCATCTTTTTCAAACACATCTTTTTTAGCCATTTTTGGGTGCAAAATGACATAACTGCCCTTTAGTAGTTTTACAACCCATGTTTGAGTCACAACATAACCAAACACTCGAAAAGCACAAAGTGACCCCACAAAAATTCGGAATCCGACTTGACGATGAGATGTCGCATCGACCTCTATAGTTTTTTGGTTAATTTCATATTTTTTTGTTGATTTATTTACTCTATAGTTGTTTTAGTTTAGGATTTTTTTGTAGTTTTTGTAGAAATTCTAGGGTTTTATATGGATTTGGTGTTGGTGGATGAGCTTGGGATGTTGTTAATGGTGGAAAGTGACTTGGGTAAGAAGATGATGCATGTAATCGATACTCAATAATTGGGATATCGATTACATAACTCGATATCGAGTTATGTGTAACTTGATACCCAATAATTGGGATATACAGTTAAATATAACTCGATATCGAGTTACACATAACTCGATATCGAGTTATGTAACTGGATATCCCAATTATAACTCGATATCGAGTTATATTTAATCGATATCCCAATTATTGGGTATCCATTATATTTAACTCGATATCGAGTTTCCAATAAAAAAGGTAAAGTCGGTCAAACCAAGAATAACTCGATATCGAAGTTACTATTCAATCTTCTATCAAATTAATCCTCTTTTCGGTATCTATAATTCAACACCCATATTGATATTTAAAAACGAAAATACAGGTTTGATTTTTGAAAGAAAGAGTAAGAGTATAAATAGAGATAGGTGAAAGAGAGAGAAATAATCCAAATATCAAACAAATATGCTAGAAGGGTATGAATGTCATTTTGCATCCCAAAATGGCTAAAAAAGATGTGTTTACGAAAAATGGCTATTTTTCATTTTTACATTTTGTAAATGGCTATTTTGTACCATTTCCACTAACCCTGAAATAGCTCTTAAAGTTTTTAACAAGGTCAATAAGGCCTTCTTTCTATTATTTATTGGGTGATCACTTGAAAAAGTAAAATATATTTTATATGTTTAATTAGTTAACACAAATTTTATCCCAATGTGTTTAAAAAAAATCATATTGAGTCTCGTAATTAAACTACAAAAATTACATGTGTATTTCACTAGTGTACGTTCACTTGTCTTGTATTTGGCTTTGGTAATTAACTTGCTTATCGTGCCTGTTAGTGTTTGTGGTGTTTCGATAATTGGTTTATCCATAGTTGGACGGTAACTTTCTTATTGTGTCAGTCATGGTTTATGGTGTTTTAAAATGGTTATTCTACTTCTCAAAAAAAAAAAAATTGTTATTCTAGGTAGGGTGTCAATTTCAAACCCAACATGAATCTAACACGAAATTAATGGGTATTGGTCCACTTTTTTGAGTCGGGTCAAACTTGGCTAACTCGCCAATTAAACAAGTTGGGGCTCGGGTCAACCGCTAAGACCAATTTAACTCCTCAACCCGTTTGTGTATTTTTTTAAAGAAAAACTTAGTAAATGATTAATTGTAAGAAAAAAACAAAAAACAAGACATGTCCTTAAACTTAAATGCTAAAACCTCCTTAATTATGTATATTATTATTATTTTGCTAGTTTTTTTTATGTGTGTGTTGTCCCCATAATATGATTAGTATGTTATGTTATTTGTGCAATTGGTCATTTCTTTTTGTATGTTCTGAATTGTGATATTTTCTATTAATTGAATAGTGTCATATTGATTGATTTTAAAACAATTAAATTTAATCAGTTGAAACTATTAAAGATATATAAAATTAATTTTATTAGACGGGTTAAACGGGTGGGTTCGGGACCTGTGAAATAAGCAGGCCGGGTTTGGGTTCAATATTCTAACACGAATAAATAAACAGGTCGGGTCCGGTTGACTGGTTTCGACCCACAAACCCACAAACCCGGACTCAGGAACCATGGCCCAACCCAAATTAACACCCCTAAATATCAATATTTTTAAACCGGACGAACCGACCGGTTCAATCCAGTTTAACCAGAAACTACACATGTCCAAATTTCGATTCTATATTAAATCGGGTGGCTAAAAAACCGTTGCCACCCTAAGTCAAAACCAAAGAAAAAAACCCAAAACCTACTCGGCTAACCCGGTTCAAATTTTTTAAGCAATATTTTCTTTATTTTATTACAAAAAGTGAACGCATATTTGGTAAATTTACATAAAAAATTTCCTCATATTCGATTTATACATAGATTTGGATATTATAATTTATTATATTGTTTTTTGTTTTTTTATTTATATTGTTTTTTTATTTTTCTTATATTTGTATTTGTATTTATCTTTTACATTTGTACATGTATATATATTTATGTTGTTGGAAATTTTGGTTTTGATAAAGTGGGTGTCGACCCGACTTTGACCAATTTTTCAGTGGCTAAAAATTTAATTCTGGAAGAATTAAATTATATATTATTAATCTACGTTCCGAGTAGATTTTGGTTGTATTTTTTATTTCTCAAAACAGAATTTCTGTGAGTGAGAAATTAATACACGAAGATAGCCACATAAATGGACATTATGTAAAAATTATGTAAAGGAAATGAAAGGCTTTCGCTTATCCCACATGGAATACAAAATCATTGTTTATCCTAGTTTATTTACTAGAAGGTGTTATATGTTGTATAAACTATAACACAAGTGGATGATCACAAATGGGCCACACGCGCGCGCCACCGCCCGATGCCTGGGCCTGGGCTTGTGCATGGGCCTGGGGCCGGGCTTGGGCCGGGGCCCGCCCTATTGGGCCCGGGTCCACTAAGTTTTGCCACTCGAAAATGGGCTTGGCCTGATTCGAGTGATCATTGGATTTGGAGCCTGAATGACGGACATTATAGGTGTCCATATTCGTGTGACTGTTAGAGTGGTCATTTGAAAAGAGCTCACTACTTGTCTGTTATGGAGTAGTGGGGTGTAACATCTGGGATGTTACAATTGGATTAATGCCCACTACTTTTTTGTTATCTCCTGCAGGTGTTGGCTGTATATATATTCATTGTTGTGCATTGCAGAAATACACAGAAAATTCATAGCACTTCATATACCTCAAAAGCAAGTTTCTGCATTATACACATAGAGTCTAGCAACCAGTCTTCAACATTTTCTAGTTCGAAGGAGCTTCTACGTTAGTGGTGCTACTACATAGAAGACGTAAGTCGTTTCATCTTTGGAAGCAATACGTCAGACCGTGAGCACTAGCACATACGTAATTGCTTTGCGGAAAGAGATTCTTCTCGACTCGGCTTTCTGAAAGTTCTTTTGAAGAAGTTGTAATAGTATTTTTCTTGTAATCTTTATTTCTGTAATTTGTCATTTTGAAGGCATCCCGATTTTGTACCATTGTTATAACAATCGCAAAGCAATTATCCGAACTTCACGATGGCAAGTGTAGACAAATTAAATTTGCACCAATCAAATGGTGACACATGTGAAATTCTATATTAAATATCAATTTTTAATTTCTATTTATATTTGGGAATTTATTCAAATTTAATTCCTAATTTAAATAGTTAATTTATTGATATTTTTATATATATTTTATTGGCCAATTAAAGATTGCCAAATGTCAAAATCTTATTGATCAAGATTATCTTGATTAATTAATTATTTCTTTTGATAATTATCACAATTTGTGATTAAAGAAATAATATTAAATCTTGAAGGACCAATCAAATTAGAGTCCTCGCCATGTGAGTTATCCAAGAACCCCTCTCCTACAACTATAAATAAGGGTCCTTCTCAAGGAATTAAATCACAATTCAAAGAGAAGAAATCCAAGCAAGAAGGCGGTGGAGGAAATTCTCTCAAGGCAAGAAGAATATATTCAAGGAGATCCATTGTGTTCAAGGCGAAAGTCAAAGCGTTCATCGCGGAGTCCATTCAAATACGGCGTTTGATTCGGGAATAAGCTTCCAAGCCCTCGAATTAACGTTATTGAAGTCAGAACCATCTTGGAGGAAGATCAAAAGGTCAATTTCACCAAGAAGTTCATATATTCAACTCAAATATCATTATATATATTACGTTTGATTCGAGATCAAGCTTCCAAACCCTCGAATTAACGTTATTGAAGTTCAAATTCAAGTTTGGAGAAGATGAAATTGAAGAGTTCAACTCCAAGCTCTCAAATCTCGGATATTTTATTCTTGAAGAAAAGAATCAGAGGATAAATAGAGATTGTAACCTATATTTTTATTTTCATTCACATATATTTAATTTGTACGCTTTTTCTTGTTTGTTTATTTGCAGACAATAAAAATTTGTGTTACAAATTTTTGGCACCCCCAGTGGGACAATCTCTACCTCTCATCTCTTTTCCTCAACAAATCTTGAAGTATCGCGATGGCTACTCGCAAAACCACATCAACAAAAGCTGCTTCTTCAAACTCTTCAGGTGACACAAGTAAAAGTGTTGGTATCACTACAAGGAGTATGTCCAAGAAGCCGAGTGCATCCTTTGAGAAGACTCGGTCGAGCTAAAGCAAATTTAACTCATCTCGAAGATGATGGAGACTTAAGAGATGATGCTTCATCCCCAATCTCCCGCTCGACATCAAGTTGCTCAAACATATCACCCGCTATGATGATGAATGCTACATCACTTGAAGAACAAATCGCAAGTTTGACGAGGGCCATTGATGGACTCGTCAATCATGTCAAAGAACAAGACTCGCAAATTGCAAAGCTGATGAACAAAATAGATGGTGTTGATACAAGTCGTGCGATGGGCAAGCAAGTTGAAACACATGAGGAGGTCAAGACATCCATGAAGCAACGACCAAATGAAAAAGAGAAGTCTCCAGAAAATGAGTTGCAAGTCTCGTCTGATGGGCTGATTCCGGTCGACCAACTTAAGGAGTTCATTATGGGGACTATTAAGGACAAGTTCGATGGAAGTTCCAAGTCATCTATGACTTATGCCAAGCCATATATGCAAAGGATTGACAACTTGAAGATGCCCGCTGGTTACCAACCTCCGAAGTTCCAACAATTCGACGGCAAGGGCAACCCAAAGCAGCATGTGGCTCACTTTGTCGAAACATGTAATGATGCTGGGACTTATGGAGATCGCCTCGTAAAACAGTTTGTCCGATCCTTGAAGGGAAACACATTCGATTGGTATATTGACTTGGAAGCAAACTCGGTTGATAGTTGGGAGCAATTGGAACAGGAGTTTAAAATCGATTTTACAGCACTCGGCGGACGGTTAGCATGATCGAGCTTACAAATACTCGTCAGTGGAAGGAAGAACCTGTCATGGACTACATCAATCGATGGAGGAACTTGAGCCTCAACTGTAAAGACCGGTTGTCAGAAGCTTTGGCTATCGAGATGTGCATCCAAAGAATGCATTGGGGTCTTCGATACATCCTTCAAGGAATCCAACTAAGAACATTTGAAGAGTTGGCTACTCGGGCTCATGATATGGAGTTAAGCATGGCCGCAAGTGGAGTTGAAGGACCACTCATCCAAGAGCCTCAAAAACCCAAAGAACGATATGAAGCCAAGAAAGAGGGAAAGTTCTCTTCTAAATCTCCAAGCAAAGAATCCATGGCAGTTAACACAACACCTATCAAGTTCAAGGGCAGTCCAAATGTGAAGACTAATGAGAAGAAAGACACTCCTCAAGAGAGAGAGAGCAAAGAAAGTTAACTCTGAGGGAAATGCAAGCAAAACAATACCCGTTCCTCGACTCTGATGTCTCTGGAATATTTGATGATCTACTTAAAGCAAACCTCATTGAGTTGCCCGAAATGAAGCGTCTCGACGGCCGGGCGAGTTGATGACTCGGCAAAATCTTTGCAAGTACCATCGTTTGGTAGGACATCCAATTCACGATTGTTTTGTATTTAAAGACAAAGTCATGCAGTTAGCTCGCCAAGGAAAGATATCGCTCGAGGAAGATAGCGCAACTAGCAATGTTATTACCATCACATCTAGATCCATGGATGATGGCAATGTTGCATGCAACGTGACGAATGAGCAACATATTTCACCTAGTGAAACGTGTTTGTTTGAAAAAGAAGTTGACAATATTACTGAAGATTGTGTTTCAACAATGACTTTCACTGACGAAGACTTGCTGCTTGGTTCCAAACCCCATAACATGCCATTGTTCGTGACCGGCTATACTCGCGAGCAAAAGGTGAATAGGATTTTGATTGATGGAGGCTCGGCAAAGAAAATATCTTATCATCACGCACATTTAAAGAGTTAGAAATCCCCATGGATGAACTCGCAAATAGTCGTTTGATGATCCAAGGCTTCGACCAAGGGGGACAAAGGGCTCTCGGCATCATAAGATTGAAATTGTTGATGGGCAAAATGGCCTCAACTGCACTGTTTCATGTCATAGACGCTAAGACTTCTTACAATATGCTTCTGAGACGTCCTTGGCTACATGAAAATGGGGTGGTTCTTTCTACTTGGCATCAATGCTTCAAGTATTGTAGAGACGGTGTGGTAAAGAAATTTCTTGGACATGATAAACCTTTCACCGAGGCAGAGTCACATTCTGCCGATGCCAAGTACTACTTCGAAGACATTAAGACAATGAAAGCTAAAGAAAGTCCATCTAAGCCACAAAATGATGAAGTTAAAGAGGGCAAAATCGAGAGTACTTCTGCAAGTCACGATGACAATGGACCTTTGGAGGGATTGGTATTGCCTTTAACAAAACTCGATGATAAGAAACCATCTCTGCAACCACTCAAAAAGTTTGTCCGCCCAGCTGAGGGACCTAAGACTGAACACGGAGAAGGGCTCCAAAATGCAAAATGTTTTGATCCAAAAGCTTATGATCTTCTTGTCAAAGCTGGATATGATCCGCAAGAAAATTCTACATTGGGAAAGCTCCCTTCTGAAGCTACGAATACAGAAAAGATGTCAAAAGAAAGGGGACATGTGGCTAAAAATACTCGGATAGGTCTTGGGTTTGTGGCACCAACTCCCATTCGTATCGCCATTAGAAGAGCCAATGTCAATAATGTGTCTGAGGGAGAACTTTCATCGACGGAGGATACCTTTGACGAAAATGGAAAGAAGGTCCGACGAATATCAGTCTTCGATAGACTCGGACCCATTCAAAAATTGAAGAGCAAATGAACCATCCATCAGAGATTGGGCATCTCTACATCATCAAAATATTGGAAAAGATCTAGGCATCCACGGGCTACTGAAAAGCTTCGAAGTCTTGTTCCATCTCGTATGAAGCAACAAACTACTTTGCTCATATCATGTGAAAGGGTGTTGAAAGCCAAATTTCAAACTGTTGTTTTCACGCAACCTCAAGATGATGAAGATGATAGAGAAAGTGTGGCATCGACATATCATATCACCTTAAGCGAAGAAGGGGAAGAAGAAGATGCCGAAGATGCTCCTCCCGAAGTTGAAGAAGAGATCAAAGCCACGGTCGACGAGCTTAAAGAAATTAATTTGGGCGATAGTGATAATCCACGACCAATCTACATCAGTGCATTGTTAACAACTGATGAAGAAAAATCGTATATTAAACTGCTTCGGGAGTATAAAGATGTGTTTGCTTGGTCCTACAAAGAGATGCCTGGATTAGACCCAAAAATAACAGTACATCACTTGTCCGTTAAGAACGGAACTCGTCCAATTAAGCAAGCTCAACGACGATTTCGACCCGACTTGGTTCCATTGATTGAAGCTGAAGTAAACAAGCTCATCGAAGCCGGGTTTATTCACGAAGTCAAGTACCCTACATGGATCTCGAGCATTGTCCCTGTAAGGAAGAAGAATGATCAAATCAGAGTTTGTGTTGACTTTAGACATTTAAATGAGGCGTATCCTAAAGACGATTTTCCATTACCTATAACTGAACTCATGATTGATGCCACTACGGGCCACGAAGCATTATCTTTCATGGATGGATCGTTTGGATATAATCAAATACGTATGGCTCCAGAGGATGAAGAGTTGACAGCCTTTCGTACGCCAAAAGGTACATATTGTTACAATGTGATGCCATTCGGTTTGAAGAATGCAGGAGCTACATATCAAAGAGCCATGCAGAAAATCTTTGATGACATGCTTCATAAGAATATTGAGTGCTATGTCGATGATGTGGTTGTAAAGTCTAAGAAGCGAGAAGACCAACTCTTTGATCTGAGGAAAGTTTTTGAACGATTAATGTTCACTTGGTTTTATACCAATGATTTGGGCTTCCTAGACTTGAGTTTTGTGTTGTTTTTGAGTATTTTGAGTCATTTGAGTAGCCAAGCCATGTTGAGAGCCAATTATATTGAGTTTATAGTCATAGTAATGAATCGTGTATCAAAATAAGTACAAACGAGCAAACAACGAGAGATTGATTTGAAGAAACGTCCAAACGCGTCGTCGAAATTTCCATCACTTGGCAGCGTTTCGTATTTTGCCATACCTCTCTCTACAAAACGATATTGAGATGATTCAAGTGGCTATGGAAAGCTAAGAGATAGGGCTACAACTCTTATGAAGACAAAAAAGCAAATTCGGACGTTTGGATGGCGCTACAACGCGAATAAGAGAGACTATGCTAGCAATGGCCTTAGCAAATACTAAAACAATGACTATGCAGCTGAGTGTTCTACTGGCTGCAGCTTCTCCCCTTGAGCTGCAGCGCCCGAGTCAAAAATGGGCGATGTAGGTTTGTGTTTTGGCTGCTGCAGCTACATTTTTTTGGAGCTGCTGCCCAGCCCATGGGCGGACATAACAATGAAAGTCCGATTTTTGGATCTAAAAGGAGGGTACTATAAATAGATACATGGGAGGCTTCATCTAGGGTATAGAGGACACTTGGGGATACACCCAAGAACACAAGAAACACATCAATTTCATCAAGGAAGAATCAAGGGAAGAATCGGGTCGAATCGGAGCTTGAGGATTGAAGATTAATCGAGAGATTATCCATTTCCCTAAGTTTTATCATTCTTTGTGCTTTAATCTTTCATTTTAGCTTCTTATGAAGATGAACAATTTGTCTATGAGTTATTTATTTATAATGGGTAGCTAAACTTCTTGTGATTTCCGGGTTTTGGAAGTAGATTAATTGATCTCTTGTTGATTGTTTTAATCTTAATTGAAGTTATTGTCTTGAAGCCTATTTGAGTACTTTGTTCTTATTCTTGTTTTATCATTTGGCCAATGATTTAGCATGTTTGATATATTGATTCATAATTCGAGAGATGAGTTTCAATATTAGATCTTGAGTACTTGACATGAATATTTGCATAATTGAGAGGTTTGTGAATATTTGTGAGGATATTTGATCTTTTGTGCATTTGGGAGTTGTGTATCTTATGTTGAGTAGAGATACTAGCATAGATATTTCAATCTACACTTTATATACATCTCAAGAGGGGTGATAAAATACCGTTGTGATCGTCTTATAGGTGTATTGATAATAACTTTGGCTTTGATTAAATCGTAAAATAAGAGGAATATTAATTGAAATCATAACCCGGGAATCCATTTCATTTCCCTTGATAATTCCACTATTATTTTCATCTTGTGTTTTTGTGGTTATTCTTGTCTTTTCTTCCACAACAATCATTCAATTTTAATCGTCTAAATAATAAGGCTATCTTAGTTCAATACTTAGCGCATTAATTTATTCGTCTCCGTGGATACGACCTTGCTTACCCTATTCTATAAACTACACCGTACACTTGCGGTGAAGCTAAAAATAAGGCGAACAAGTTTTTGGCGCCGTTGTTGAGACTAATACAATTTTTGGTGCTAATATTGCGATAGATAGAATTATTCTTAATTTAGACATTTTTTTTTCATTTTTCTTTTGTAAATTCTACTTCTACAATGCTTGATTTGTTTCTTTGAATTGGTATAGGTGCACCTATTCGGATGGAAGAGGCAAAACCATCTTTGGAAGACGCCCTCATTTCATTCATGAATCAAACGACTTCATTTATGAGTCAAATAAATTTATTCATGAGGGAAATGAGAAATAGCCTTACCAAAAACGAAGCAAAGATGGACAAGATGAAGTTGCAATTGACACAATTGGCCAATACTATGGATTCACAAGTGAAAAATCTCGAGACTCAAATGGGCCAATTAGTTACAATAGTTGGTGGGCAACATCAAAAGAGCCAATTTTTAAGCACCACTGAAGCCAACTCGAAGGAACAATCTAGTGCCATTCATCAAATGAGTGGTACCGAATACGAGAAGATGAAGATCCTGGAAAAGCAAGAAAGTTCGGAACTAAACACGGATTGTGTGTTTATGCACTTTCAGCCCGTGTGTGGTACCGAAAAGGAGCAAAAACAGGAGAAAGAACACACGAACCATGTGTGTAAGCCCGTGCATTGCGTGCATGATATAAGAAAACTATTTCAAAATGAGACAAGCACGGAATATGCGTACACGCACGAACAACATGAGCATAACCCAGATCAAAGTGTTCCAACACCAGAGTTCACTACTTTCTTGGAAATCCTAATTATGCATTACTAGATGCAAACAATGCAAAAACAATTCTCGATCACGACCCAAAGCAGCTAATATATGCATTCAAAGGTGGTACAAATCAAAATTAACAGGCGTCGAGCTAAAGACGTTAAATATAGCGCTTGTTGGGAGGCAACCCAACGGTTTGTGGCGTGATTTTTATTTTATTTTATTTTTGTTCGTTTGTTTTCTTCTAAAAAAAAAGAGAGAAAATTACCTGATTTTACTTCGCAGCCACACATGGGCAGGGCGTGCATGAACGCACGGCCCGTGCGTGATTGAGGAATTGGAGATGTTGCTACGGCCCCACACACGGGCAACCCGTGCTGAGGAGACGCCCAAGGAGGGCCAAGAATCGTCGCCACCTCCATAATAAATCGTGTCCAATCCATGATGTTTTTATTGAAATTCTATCTTCTCTTACGCGCGATATAATTTCATTTAAGTTTGGGGGAGAGATAGTTATTTTGATATGAGATGTGTGGATAAAAAAAAATTGTATTTTTGTGTGTTTTCATATAGTTGCATGTAAAGCATTTTAGGTTGCATTTGCATTAGAAGCACGTTCTTGTTTTTAGCACGTTTATTGTTTTCATAGATTTTAAGGAGTGAGTTGACCGTGTGCGAGACTTGATGCTTATATTTTTGAAAAAAAAATTGTATTGTTTTGATTGGGTGTTGAGTATGAGTTGATTGAACCATGAATAGATGACATTGAGCATGTGGATATTGAGAACATGGTTTGATGCTTTGAATTACGTATTTGCAAGCCTGTGAGCTTTTGAGCCTTTTACTGCTTTCATCATATGCATCTTGTTGTTAATTTGAGTGTATCATTCATGTTGTTAGAATTCTAGAACTTGCTCTGGTATCTCTGTCAAGGTCACATGTTGTATGCGAAATGTGAAAATGATCAAAGGCCATTTTGTTAGCCCTTCAAGCCTTTTGCTTACCTAATGATAATATTGAAATCCCTAGTTAGCCAACTTGAGCCTATTGCCTAATTTTTGATATCCACAATTCAAGCCTTAACTTGATAAATCTTTTACCCAAAACTTGAGCGTATAGCATTGAGTAAAGAGATTGAATAAAGGTGAATGGGTAAAATCAAAATTTTAGAAGATGGTGTTAGAGTTGGTTGATGGGAAGAAAAGGAGGAGAAATGAAGTGTTGAAAACTTCGTATAAATGTCGAAAAAATCGACTTTGTAAATGAGTTTCATTTAAATGAACTTGGGGCTAAGGATTGTAATTTGAGGTGATTCTCAAAAGAAAGAAAGGAGATGGAGATAAGAGGAGTTGATGAAAATGAGAGATGATTTGAGTAGCATATTGAGTCTTAATGTAGATGATTTATATGCTCACCGGTCTATACGCTCGAGTTTGAGTCACTCTATCCATATTTTCCTACCCTAACCAAAGAACCTTCATTACAACCAAAGAAAAAGTCCTTTTTGATTCACAAATTGCATACATTCTAGTGACGGAGATATGAGACGAATTGCAAGCCTATGGTAATTTTGCGACATTGAATTGATTTGAGCGTAAACACGTCCTATATTCATTCGAGATGAGTATACACTTGATCCTTTGAGAGACGTGATTCTTAGCATTTACCATGGTTTCTTTGATGTATGCTCTATGTTAGATGTTTGAGGCTTGGTTGATTCGTTGTTTGACACATATGATGAACAATACGAATTTTATGGAGTTGTTGTGCGTTTTACTTTTCATTACTCCCAGTCATGTTTTGTCTTGTTTTTAAAAGTGTTGACCGACGGCCAACGTTTAAGTTGGGGGTATTTGTTCACTTGGTTTTATACCAATGATTTGGGCTTCCTAGACTTGAGTTTTGTGTTGTTTTTGAGTATTTTGAGTCATTTGAGTAGCCAAGCCATGTTGAGAGCCAATTATATTGAGTTTATAGTCATAGTAATGAATCGTGTATCAAAATAAGTACAAACGAGCAAACAACGAGAGATTGATTTGAAGAAACGCCCAAACGCGTCGAAATTTCCATCATCAGCGTTTCGTACTTTGGCCATAACTCTCTCTACAAAACTTATATTGAGATGATTCAAGTGGCTATGGAAAGCTAAGAGATAGGGCTACAACTCTTATGAAGACACAAAAAGCAAATTCGGACGTTTGGATGGCGCTACAGCGCGAATAAGAAAGCGCTTCTAGCAGCAACAAATGCCAGCCTTAAAACGCCAAAACGAAAAGCTGCAGCCCCAGGAGTGTTCTACGGCGCTGCCGCACCCTCTCCTCAGCTGGCCCGGTCAAAAAAATGGGCATGTGGGTTTGTGTTTGTGCTGCAGCGCCTGGGCGGACATAACAATGAAAGTCCGATCTTTGGATCTAAAAGGAGGGTACTATAAATAGATACATGGGAGGCTTCATCTAGGGTATAGAGGACACTTGGGGATACACCCAAGAACACAAGAAACACATCAATTTCATCAAGGAAGAATCAAGGGAAGAATCGGGTCAATCGGAGCTTGAGGATTGAAGATTAATCGAGAGATTATCCATTTCCCTAAGTTTTATCATTCTTTGTGCTTTAATCTTTCATTTTAGCTTCTTATGAAGATGAACAATTTGTCTATGAGTTGTTTATTTATAATGGGTAGCTAAACTTCTTGTGATTTCCGGGTTTTGGAAGTAGATTAATTGAACTCTTGTTGATTGTTTTAATCTTAATTGAAGTTATTGTCTTGAAGCCTATTTGAGTACTTTGTTCTTATTCTTGTTTTATCATTTGGCCAATGATTTAGCATGTTTGATATATTGATTCATAATTCGAGAGATGAGTTTCAATATTAGATCTTGAGTACTTGACATGAATATTTGCATAATCGAGAGGTTTGTGAATATTTGTGAGGATATTTGATCTTTTGTGCATTTGGGAGTTGTGTATCTTATGTTGAGTAGAGATACTAGCATAGATATTTCAATCTACACTTTATATACATCTCAAGAGGGATGATAAAATACCGTTGTGATCGTCTTATAGGTGTATTGATAATAATTTTGGCTTTGATTAAATCGTAAAATAAGAGGAATATTAATTGAAATCATAACCCGGGAATCCATTTCATTTCCCTTGATAATTCCACTATTATTTTCATCTTGTGTTTTTGTGGTTATTCTTGTCTTTTCTTCCACAACAATCATTCAATTTTAATCGTCTAAATAATAAGGATATCTTAGTTTGTGTCATTAGTTGTCGTTTGAGTCGAGTTTGTGTCATTAGTTGTCGTTTGAGAATCGAGATAGGTCTTGGATGCCGAAATTGATGAAAACAGCGAAAAAACGTGTTTGGGTGGAAGAAATCGCATTCGAAGAAGAGGAAAAGAGAAAAATCGCGTTTTTGGGCATTGAATCGTCTTGGCGGCTGCCGCAAAGACCCCGCAACTAACGCAGCGCCAAGGTGAAAAAAACCGGCAACAAGAGAAGTTTTTAAGTGGCGGCTGCAGCGCACGGCGGATATTTGAGACGGGCGCCCAGCTAGCAGGCGAAATTACAATGTAACTTATTCCTTTTTCTTGGACTTTTGTGGGAGTATAAATAGAGGTCTTGGGGCGTGAAATTAGGGATCTTGGACCCTTGGGCGCCAACAAAACAACTAGAAGACAAGAGAGAAGGCTTGGAATATCTTGGGAAAGGCTTGAAGAAGAAGATTGAATGATTCTACCATCTAGAAATAGAGAAGATTCCCCAACTCTTATTCTTATTTTGTTGCTTTCTTCATATCTTGTAAGATGTATTGTTGTATTCCTATGGATTCATTTTCTTCAATCATGAACTAAACTCTATAATTCTAGAGGGATGATGTAATCATTGTTTGAACTTATGTTTTGAAATTGTGGTTTGTCAATCTAGATCTATCGATTTATTTGTGCTATTCGGATCTATTGCTTCTAAATTACTTGATCAATAATTTAGATTATTTGGTGTATTTGATTTGACACTTGAGAGAGGTAATTGAATACATGACCTTTGAATAGCATAATCTAGGATTTCATAGAATTGAGAGATTTATGAATCCTTTGAAGTCATTTATCAAGATTCATAGTTTTTATTGAGATTTTAATTGGTGATTTTTATAGAGATATTGACTTCCCAATTGAATCTAAAATCATTTAAAGACTTGAGAGAGGGAATGATTATTGTAGAAATCTTGACTTATAAATTGATAATTGATGATTGATAAACCATATTGACAACATAAGGGATAACTAGATTCATCATACCTCTAGAATTCATTTAATCATTTGGATAAACTCATTGATATTTTCATATTCTTGATTTATTTTTGGTATTTTTAGCATAATCAACTCCATCAAATATTGAATTTCTAAAGTTAGACTACTATATTATAGTACTTAGCAATAATTCGATAATTATTCCTGTGGATTCGACAACCTTACTTCTCTATATTAAAACTTGACACCGTAGACTTGCGGTTAGAAAAATCTCTATCAAGTTTTTGGCAGATTCGCTGGAATAATTCATCTTATTTGCGCTAATATTATTACTTAGTAGTTTTACTTTAATTTAGATTGGTTTCTTTTGTCACAATAGGGTCATTGTCATTTTTGTGTTTTCTTGTTGATGCGAAAAAATAAAAGTGCTAATTTAATCTTATTTGATCCGAGAAATTGAAAGAACGCTTGAAAGATTAGAGCCGCACGAAGAATCGAGTTCACAAAAATGGCGAGGAATCGGTGATGATGAAGACCGCATACCTATTGTTGCACCACCGAAAGGGCCATTCGGGATTATTTTCGACCAACCACAAATCAAAACTATTCGGGTATTGTTCGCCAACCTATCAATGCGAACAATTTTGAATTGAAGCCGCCTTAATAAACATGGTGCAACAAAATCGGTTTGGGGAAGTCAGTAGATGACCCGAACGCTCATTTGGCTATTTTTCTTGAGATATGTGACACTATCAAAATGAATGGGGTTCCCGATGAAGCTATTCGGTTGAGGTTATTTCCATTTTCACTTCGTGATAAAGCTAGACAATGGCTTCAAACTTTCCCACTGGAAGTATCACTAGTTGGAATGATCTCACTTTGAAAAATTTATGGAAAAATTCTTTCCACCTAGTAAGACACTTCAACGAAAAGTGAGATTGCTCAATTTCATCAACTCGACTTTGAGCCACTCTCTTACGAAGCTTGGGAGCGATTCAAAGAATTATTGAGGAGGTGTCCACAACACGGGTGCAGATTGGCAAAAGGTTCAATATTTCTACAATGGTATGAATGGGCATTCAAGAACTATTATAGATCTTTGAGGTACATTGATGGCTAAAACTCCAAGTGAAGCCATGCTTTTACTCGAAGAAATGGCTGCCAATAGTTATCAATGGCCGTTTGAAAGATCTACGCCAAGAAAAGTTGCGGTGTTCTTGAACTTGATACTATGTCCGCATTGGCCTCTCAAATTTCCGCCTTGTCAAAGCAAATTGCTACACTAAGTCCTGGTGGAAAACAACAATCAGAGGTTGTCATGGAGATAAGTCAAGAAATTGTGAATCCCGATACGGAACAAGCGAATTATGTGAATAATCGGGGTTTCAACAATAGAGGGAATCAATTGCCAACACATTATCATCCCGGGACTTCGCAATCATGAAAACTTCTCGTATAGAATACGAGAAATGTGTTGCAACCACCTCCGGGATATCGAGAATCAAGCAAGTACGAGCACACATGTGGGAGAACAAAAGCCATCTTTGGAGGAATTACTTAGTTCATTCCTTGTAGAATCAAGAGCAAGGATGAACAAAGCCGATTCTAACATAGAAAATGCTGGGTTCAAGGGTGACAACAATTGAAAGTCATCTTAAATCTTTGGGGACACATGTGGGTCAATTGGCCACGGCTATTAATTCACAACGAAAGTTGATACGTTTCCAAGTAACACCGAGGTGAACCCACGGAACATTGCAAGGCCATTAAGTTGAGAAGTGGGACGGAATATGATGAACCAAAGATGCTGCTCATGCCACCAAAGAACTGAAGCAAGCTCAAAACACTCCAAAATGAAGAGAGCATTGATAAGCAATCGAAAAGGAAAAATTGAGGTAAAACCAACTTCCAATTCGATAATGTGTTACCAAATGCTCTTCCGTTTCCACAGATTTCGAGAAGAAAAAGTTGGGCGCTCAATTTTCCAAGTTTTTGGAAATATTCAAGAAAATTCACATCAACATCCCTTTTGCCGATGCACTCGAGCAAATGCCAAATTATGCAAAATTCATGAAGGATGTGATGTCAAGAAAGAGAAGGTTGGAAGCATATGAGACGGTCAATCTCACGGAAGAGTGTAGCGCCATTTTGCAAAGAAAGCTACCACAAAAATTAAGAGATCCTGGGAGTTTCACTATCCTCGCACTATTGGTGATTCTTATTTTAATAAAGCTCTTTGTGATTTAGGTCTTGCTAGCATTAATCTTATCTTTTATCTTTTTTCGGAAACTTGGCCTTGGAGAAATAACGCCATCCACCATCACATTGCAATTAGCCGATAGATCACTCACCTACCCAAGAGGAGTGATTGAAGATGTGTTGATCAAAGTGGATAAATTCATATTTCCTAGGCGGACTTTGTGGTGTTGGATATGGAGGAAGATCATGAAATGCCATTGATTCTTGGGAGACCTTTTCTAGCAACGGGGCGAGCTTTAATTGGCGTGCAACGAGGAGAGTTAACATTACGGGTAAATGATGATGAGGTACTATTTAACATTTATAAAGCAATGAAATTTCAAGAGGAACCTCACACATGTCATTTTATTGATAAAATCGAACAATGTGATCAAACGGAAGTTATAAAACAAGATTTAAAAGATCCGTTAGAACATTGTTTGATTAATTGAATAATGAAATGTGATGAGGAAGATAGTGATGATATTGATTTGCTTGAGTTTATTCTTTCCCTTGAGGCTAAAGAAATTGTAAAAGAAAAACAAAATGAAGCATTAGAAAATGCCAATATTGAAAATATTCCGAAGGTACTTTAGAACTAAAGGAACTTCCTAGGAACATCTTCAATATGCATTTTTGGGAAAAGATAAAACTTACCCGGTAATTGTTTACCTTCATTATCTTCATCCGAATTGGATAAGTTGTTGCGTGTGCTTCGTGAACATAAGTCGGCCTTAGGTTGGTATATTTACGATTTGAAAGGTATAAGTCCTTCCATTGTAATGCACAAAATTTTAATGGAAGAATCTTATAAACCATCTATTGAACACCAAAGACGACTTAATCCCGCAATGAAAGAAGTCGTGAGAAATGAGGTTTTAAAGTGGCTAAAGGCGGGTATAATTTATGCCATTTACGATAGTGCATGGGTGAGTCCTGATGTTGTCCCTAAAAAGGAGGTATGATTGTGAAAAATGATAACAATGAATTAATTTCTACACGAACTGTCACGGGATGGCAGTATGTATTACTATAGAAAATTGAATAAAGCTACTCGTAAGGATCATTTTCCCCTCCCCTTTATTGATCAAATGTTGAACAGCAGTTGGCATGTTACGAATATTATTGTTTTCTTGATGGCTATTCAGGATACAATCAAATCGCCATTGCCCCGAAGATCAAGAAAAGACTACTTTTACATGTCCATATGGTACTTTCGCATTTCGCAGGATGCCATTTGGTTATGTAATGCACCTACTACTTTTCGGTGTATGATGGCGATTTTCATGGTATGGTTGAGGAAATCATGGAAATTTTTATGGACGATTTTTACATTTTTTGGTACTTCTTTTGACCATTGTTTGCATAACTTATCTATGGTTTTGCAACGTTGTGAGAAACTAATCTTGTACTTAATTGGGAAAAATGTCACTTTATGGTCAAAGAAGGGATTGTACTTGGACATCGTATTTCTTGTACAGGGTTAGAAGTTGACAGGCGAAGGTTGTGGCTATTGAAAAGCTACCCCCACCTTCAAATGTGAAAGGCATAAGAAGCTTTTTAGGGCATGCGAGGATTCTATAGGAGATTCATAAAAGATTTTTCAAAAATTGTTAAACCACTTTGTAATCTCCTTGAAAAAGATGCTATCTTTTGCTTTGATGAGTTGTGTTTGCGAGCATTTGAACAGATAAAAAGGCACTCATTTCACTCCGATAATGATAGTGCGGGATTGGACTCAACCATTTGAGCTCATGTGCGATGCAAGTGATTATGCGATGGGTGCCGTTCTTGGTCAAAGCGAGATAGAATTTTTAAAGCTATTTACTACGCAAGCGGGACCATGGACAACGCCCAACAAAACTACACCACCACGAAAAAGAGATGTTGGCGGTAGTTTTTGCATTTGATAAATTCGAGCTTACTTGGTGGGTACAAAGGTGATTGTTTACGGATCATGCGGCAATCCGATACCTTTTCTCCAAAAAGGATGCAAAACCTCGATTAATTCGATGGATTTTGCTCTTGCAAGAATTTGATATTGAGATTCGAGATAACAAAGGAAGCGAGAATGGGGTTGCCGATCATCTATCCCGCGCCGAGCAACCTTACGAGGTGATTGAGAGTCCATAAAAGAATCATTTCCGATGAACAAATTATGCGTGCCGGAGACATCATTACCTTGGTACGCGATTTTGTTAATTACCTCGCGGAGGAGTTTTGCCACGGACTTGACTTCACACCAAAAGAAAAATTCTTACATGATGTCAAGTCTTATTTGTGGATGATCCGTCACTTTTCAAGAGATGTGCGGATTCTATCATTCGCCGTTGTGTTCCTAAGGAAGAGATTGGAGAGATTCTTCAACATTGCCATTCATCATCTTATCTTATGGGGACATTTTGGCCAACCCGAACTTTGCAAAGGTATTACAATCTGGTTTTATTTGCCAACATTATTCAAGGATTGTTATGCATTTGTGAAAACCTGTGATCGATGCAAAGGGTTGGTAATATTTCACGCGTCATGAGCTTCCTTTGACAAACATAATGGAGGTGGAATTGTTTGATGTATGGGGTATTGACTTTATGGGACCATTTCCGCGTCCCTGGAAATTTGTACATTTTGCTTGCGGTTGATTATGTCTCCAAGTGGGTTGAGGCGATTGCTACACCAACGAATGATGCTAAGGTAGTACTCAAATTCTTGCACAAGCATATTTTTACTCGGTTCGGTACTCCTCGAGCTATTGTAAGTGATGAAGGTACGCATTTTTGTAATAAATTATTTAACAACCTTCTTTTGCTAAATTTGGTGTGCGTCATAAGATTGCACTTGGTTACCATCCTCAATCTAATGGTCAAGCCGAAATTTCCAATCGTGAAGTGAAACAAATTCTTGAAAAACGGTGAGTTTTAATCGAAAGGATTGGGCACAAAAACCTCGATGATGCTTTGTGGGCTTATCGCACGGCTTATAAAACACCCATTGGTATGTCACCGTGTCGATTGGTGTTTGGTAAAGCGTGTCATTTGCCTAGGTTGAACTTGAGCATCGAGCTTATTGGGCAATTAAGAAATTGAATTTTAACTTGAAAGAGGCGGTGAAAATCGATTACTTCAATTAAACGAAATGGAAGAATTTAAATCAAGAATCATATGAAAATGCCAAAATGTATAAAGAAAAAACGAAAAAATGGCATGATCAAATGATTTTGCGGCGTGAATTCTTGCCCGCCAACAAGTATTATTGTTCAATTCTCGATTGAAACTCTTTCGAAAACTCAAATCACGATGGTCCCACTACCATTTGTGGTGGAACGGGTGTTTCCCTATGGTGCGATCGAGTTGAGAGGAAAGCGATGGGAATTCATTCCAAGTGAACGGACAACGATTGAAACATTATTTTGGAAATGAAGCAAGGAAGGTTCTAAATCTTCCACTTGGTGATGACATTTCTTGAGACCGAGTAGTCAAGTCCCCAATAACGACTATAAATTTAGCGCTTCTTGGGAGGCAACCCAAATGATTTTTGTGTGTTTGCATTTTATTGCGATTTTATTTTCTTTAATTTTGGCTTATTTTTATTTATTTGGATTTGGTGTGATTTTGTTTTGTGTATTTATGTGAATCAAATTTTGTGTGGTTTTAATTTGTTTTTATTTATATATATAATAAAAAAAAAAAAAAGGGTTAGCCGACTATTGGTCACAGATTAGTCATCGCCGCGGCTGAGTAAAAACAGCGATCGCAATTTACATTGGCGTGAGCGCGCTTAGTGAGATCTTAGCCGCACTGTTGAGACCGCCCAGTCTTGGGTCTTTAAGTGCTGAACGTGAAAATCCTTTCATTTCTTTCTCAATAAAAACACATCCCCTCATCCTCTTCCATCTTCTCTACACATAAGCACGCACAACCTCCGAATCTTGCACCACTCAAGGGAGCACTTAAGCATCTTAATCCTCATTTTCATCCTCTCTATCATCTGGTAAGGTGGTTTAATTTGTACATCCCTTTTCCCCAATTATTGACCTAATATGGAGAACTTGTCAATATTCCTTGCAATTTCAAATTCATGTTTAATTGTTGGATAAATTGTTGGGATATATGAGTGATGTATGTTAGAATTAGGTTGGTATTGATAATTGGGCATGAATTATTCTATGAATTTGGTGTTAATCTCTTGTTATCACTATGCTCACAAGGTGTTTGTCAAAATGCTCCAATGAAAAATCTTACACCTATGCATTTCATTCTTGTCTTCATTGTTATTCAAGTACAATTGATCATTAATTGATGACACGGATGCATATTTTTGGGATATTGCGATAATTCCTAACCCCAAATCCATATGGCTTGTTTTTCTACGTGTTATCTTGGTTATTTACTCTTCCAGGATATTAGACGATCAATTAAATGGGAAAGTCAAATAAAACAAGCAAAAGCAAAGGCAAAGCAAGGCAAGTACCTCAGAATATGATACTAGCCGTTTCACAAGCTTAGAGGCACAAAATCTTTTTATGATAAATTGGGCACAAAGAGCATAATCAAGGAGCGGGGTTGAAACCGAGTTCGAGTGATGGTAATCTTGTACAAATGATAAACCAAAGGCGATGGAAAAATTATGTGCTCAACCCGGACCGTATGCACCGAATGTGGTTCGAGAATTCTTTGCAAATGCGAATGTCACACTCGATAACCCTAACGAGATTTATGTGCGTGGTGACTACGTGTATATTGATCCATTAGAAATACGAGTATTATGGATTACCCGAGGTGGATCACTCACCTTATACCGAATTCATTTCTCGGCCACCGGATTTAGAGATGATTTGTCATGCTCTTTGTCACGGGTAGTGCATGCGTCCAACAAAGGTCTCTCGGATCCTTTGCCTTCCTCACACTACGTTGAGTGATGACGACGTGCATGGTTTCATTTCATATGTCACAATCTAATGCCGACCAAGCATGTCGGCGATGTCACGAAACATCGAGCTTATCTCATTATATCACGATTATTCACGACATCGATTCGATCAAAGAATAATTATCGCACAATCCATTCATTACACCATCCGACATTGTAAGTCCGGGGATTGATAATGCCGCCTTGATTTGTGGTCGTAAAAAGGAGAAAATTACGTGGGACAAGAATGAACCATCGAGCGACCTAAAAGGGCCTATTGATTCTACAATTATTGCTTACAGCGAATGGGCGGTGGTGTACCTAACCCGAAGGGGCGGGCTATATACTTGATCCTCAAGCTCGGGCCCGCCACACGATGTTGGTGCTACATCCGGTTCCGTGGCGGGTCATTCTCGTCTACACGCTCTCATCATGATGACGATCCTTCGGATGCATTAGTGCGTGAGGTACAAGAGTTGCGAAGGGCTCATCGTCGCGCTAGCCGTTGCTTTTGTAGGTGAGCAACGTCATCGAGCCGCGAGGAAGAATATATCAATGAGCACAAATGAGTTCTTGCTCAAATTTATGGCCGTGACACACCCACAATTCCAATTTCCGACACCACCACCACCAGGTCCTATTGCGCATCTTCCACCGCATGATTCTCGATAGGGATTCCAATGCGAGTCCTAATCACTTTGGCTACCAGGAAAGTTTTCTCACTCTCCATTGGGGACAATGTTCATTTTAAGTTTGGGGGAGTGCAACTGTTTTTGTGTTTCATTTTGTGTCTTTTGTTGTGTTTCATTTTGTGTCTTTTGAGTGCTAAAATAATAATAAAAAATAATAAAGTTGAGTCGGGCGTTTGTTAAATCAGAAATTGCTTGACTAAGTGAATTTGTCGAATATGAGTTGAACGGTCAAGAAGAGAGCATGTGTTGAATCGTGATTTAATCTTCTTTCCATTAATTCCATCTATGTGCTTAACTCATTGATTTATTTGGGGATGATTATGCAATTGGGTGGTTACTTTATGATCCCACCGGATGCTAGAACTTGTCTAATCACTAGTCGAGGCGAAATCCTAGGTGAAGTAACATTAAGGAAGTGATTTAGGCCATCTTTGAACAAGCCGTAGTCTAGAATGCCTACCTTTGTATTATATTTTCCCTAGTGTTCCCTTTTGAGCCTTATAAACCCATTTCTTTGGCAACCAATCTAATACCCAGAGCCTAAAGGTTAATATCCTAATTACCATCAATCATACACACAAAGTATAGAAACAAATATTGGAAGTTGAGGAGGGTATGATGAGAAGGGTGTGTATCTAATTGAATGAAGTTGCCCGAGAAAAGAAAATATGGAACCCCATGTACGCAAAAGAATAAGTTTGGGGGTTCCGAGAAAAAAAAAATTTGAGAAAAATCATTGGGATTGAAGGTTCATAAACATTAGGGATGTTAAAAAGTGAAGGGTAGTTGCTTATTGATAATTCGAAGTGTTAATTGTGTGTTTGGGTGATTTGAGCCACTTAATCCCATATTTTCCTACCTTACCCTAAGCCCACAATACAAGCTTTAAAAGTCCTATTGATCCTTGTGTTACATTAGCCTACATTAGTGGAGATTAGTGTGAAAGACAAGCCTATGGAGTCCGGTAAGCATTTCATCTCTATATTCAAAAAGTGGATCATTTTGACAACACTTGATTGCGTGAATCTATTTGAATAATGTAAACAGAGTTGGCATGTACATTCCACACTTTCGATCACAATGTTAAAACACATGTTTGATTGGTAGTGAAACGAGTATTAAGACGAATGAGTTTGGTTGTGAAGTTTCGCATGATTGGGTGGTTGAGTCGGTTTCTTCATTTTTTGTTCTTGTTAGTCAATTTTTTTTTTAGAGTACATGTAATTGCTTGAGGACAAGCAAATGTCTAAGTTTTTTTAATCAAAATAACACCCCCACAGGGGGGGGATTGAGGCGTGATCCCCTACCGTATATCAAATAATCAAGGGGTCATACAATGTCATGCCCATATAAGTGGAGAAAATCAAATAACAAGTGATCTATCACTACGATATCTAGAAAGACTATCATAATGAGAATCTAAAAATACAAGGAGAACCAATGATCTATGAAAATGCGAAGCTCGGATATCCCGGTGGTCCATCCGAATGAGCGCAAAGGAGGTGGTGAGAAGCCGTGCCCTCATCAACAATATGATCGCTAGGGCGACCCGCTCCCAAAGCCGCTAGTGATGATCTGTCACGTCGATTTCCCTCTCGTATGTGGGAAATCGAAAGTACGGGCGTCCTCAACATGTTCCGAATGTGAGTCGATGTATGTTGAACTCCGCAAGAGCCAAGGCCACCCGATGTGATCGTGGTGACTACGGCCGCTGCGTCCAACTCGATCCAAATCAAGTGAGAACTGCCGGGCATGCCGCAATCCCATCTCAAGCGCTAGTAGAATCGGCATGGAAGCTAGACACCGCCTGGAAGGAACGTGAAACGCCAACATAAGTCTCCCCAAATGATCCCGTATCAATCCCCCTCCGCCACTATCAATGTGCCGGATCAAACGAACCATCCGTGTTCGCCTGATAAGGGAGGGAGCCGAGCACGCCAAATCACCATCATCGCCCCGGCGGAACCTCGTGGTGGAGCACTCCCCGCAAAAATCCAACAAGAGGGAAGCATCCGCACAATCGATGGGTTCGACGCCGACACAAACAAGGATCCGAGAGATACCGCTCCACCGCCAAATAATGTGAGATGCCAAGAAAGGAATTTGTCGATGCTTGACACTATTCCTTTCCGTCCCGCACAAACCATAAAATCAAGCGAGGGAACCAAGAAACTCAAGTGCCTCGTGTGTGATCCGTGTGTGCGGTTCCTCCAAAAAGAAAGGAACAATATCATATCGAGTGGTGTGTGGAAGTGTAGTGTCAAACCAAGGAAGAAAGTGATTCCACACGATCAACATTATCATTCATCAAAAGAGGTGAGGATAGATTCGACTGAGGAGAAGAGTGTGGATTATTCAAGCAACACCAAGAAACGTGAGGCAAGGGAAGTGCCACGTGCACGAAGCTTGATATCCACAGAAGACGATTACGAAGGAGGCGCGAAGGAATATGGAGATAGTAGGGATAAGAGCATCGTTCCAAATGGCACCGTCGAAAGGTTCTCGAGCATTTCTACCCCTGAGAGAATCCCAAAAGCGAAAGACATAGAGAACCCACCGTGAGAGGTAAGCATCCACCGCATGATATCCTCGGACCCCGCCAGACGGAACCCCGGATATATCCTCAATGAGACTCTCCGAGAAGCCCACATCCGGAGACCAAGACCTGGTGCGGTCTATCGCGATCCCACTCACCATCGCGAATAAACCAATCAACTCGTCATGTGCCCCAAAGGTCGATCCAAACAATGATCCGTAAGCGGCTTTGTGTCCAAGCCAAATATCATCCTTGACCCGCTACCACTTTGCCAATAGACCAAAAAAAAAAAAAATCCGCTCCCGGGCCCGAATACGATCCGCCTCAAGCGCCTCCACCGATGACTATGATTATGTGTTCTGAGGCTCTACAGGAGACCGAAGCCCATTGTAACAAGATTTGCTGATCAAGAATTGAGCCCACAACGAATGGCCCTCGCGTAACCTCCACCACAACTTGTAAATTTGGTCAATGAAGCCCTCCACAGGTGTTCTTTGTCGAAATATTTGGGGGTATTTGTTAAGTTGGTTTTTATACCAATGTATTGAGTATTCTAGACTAGGATTTTGCGGGATTTTCAAGTATTTTAGCGTCGTTTGAGTCGAGTTTGTGTCATTAGTTGTCGTTTGAGAGTCGAGATAGGTCTTGATGCCGAAATTGATGAAAACAAATAAAAAACGTGTTTGGGTGGAAGAAATCGCATTCGAAGAAGAGGAAAAGAGAAAATCGCGTTTTTGGGCATTGAATCGTCTTGGCGCTACAGGCCAAGACCCACATGCATTCTGGCCAAGGTGAAAATCAAAAACTGGCAAGGAAAGTTTAAGTAAGCAGCTTAGCCGCTCTCACAGCGCCCAGCCGCTGGGGATAATGCGAAATAAGCTGTTAGCCCATCTTTATCTTTAGCTGTCAGCGGGCGGATATTTGAGACAGGCGCCAGAGCTTGTGCGTCTTGTGTGTGCAGCCTTAGCGCTTTGGCGAAATTACAATGTAACTTATTCCTTTTTCTTGACTTTTGTGGGAGTATAAATAGAGGTCTTGGGGCGTGAAATTAGGGATCTTGGACCAGGGCGACCAACAAAACAACTAGAAGACAAGAGAGAAGGCTTGGAATATCTTGGGAAAGGCTTGAAGAAGAAGATTGAAGGATTCTACCATCTAGAAATAGAGAAGATTCCCAACTCTTATTCTTATTTTGTTGCTTTCTTCATATCTTGTAAGATGTATTGTTGTATTCCTATGGATTCATTTTCTTCAATCATGAACTAAACTCTATAATTCTGAGGATGATGTAATCATTGTTTGAACTTATGTTTTGAAATTGTGGTTTGTCAATCTAGATCTATCGATTTATTTGTGCTATTCGGATCTATTGCTTCTAAATTACTTGATCAATAATTTAGATTATTTGGTGTATTTGATTTGACACTTGAGAGAGGTAATTGAATACATGACCTTTGAATAGCATAACCTGTGGATTTCATAGAATTGAGAGATTTATGAATCCTTTGAAGTCATTTATCAAGATTCATAGCTTTTATTGAGATTTTAATTGGTGATTTTTATAGAGATATTGACTTCCCAATTGAATCTAAAATCATTTAGCACTTGAGAGAGGGAATGATTATTGTAGAAATCTTGACTTATAAATTGATAATTGATGATTGATAAACCATATTGACAACATAAGGGATAACTAGATTCATCATACCTCTAGAATTCATTTAATCATTTGGATAAACTCATTGATATTTTCATATTCTTGATTTATTTTTGGTATTTTTAGCATAATCAACTCCATCAAATATTGAATTTCTAAATAAAGTTAGACTACTATATTATAGTACTTAGCAATAATTCGATAATTATTCCCTGTGGATTCGACAACCTTACTTCTCTATATTAAAACTTGACACTGTAGACTTGCGGTTAGAAAAATCTCTATCAATTAAGGAGATATCAACTTAAGATGAACCCAATGAAATGTGCATTCGGTGTCCGGTCTGGAAAGTTCTTGGGGTTTGTAGTTCGTCATCGAGGTATTGAGATTGAGCAAGCAAAGATCGATGCGATAGCAAGGATGCCTGAACCTCGTGATATTCACGAACTCAAAAGTTTGCAAGGAAAACTAGCCTATCTTCGAAGGTTCATTTCAAATCTAGCCGGTTGATGCCGTCATTCAATGTCTTATGAAGAAAGGCGTTCCATTTGAGTGGGGCGAATCTTGCGAAATGCTTTCAAAAGTATCAAAGCATATTTGATGAAGTCTCCTGTGTTGGTTGCACGGTGCACAGGCGCCGTTGATCCTTTATATTGTTGCTCAAGAACGCGTTACGGGGAGCTCTACTAAAGACAAGAAAAAAACGATAGTGGAAAAGAGAGCGCTTTATACTACTTGAGGATGATGACACCAAATGAGTTGAATTATTCACCGATCGAAAGATATGCTTGGCATTAATCTTTGCGATCCAAAAAGTTGAAGCACTACTTTCAAGCTCACACTATTCGTCCTGTCTCAAAAGCAAATCCACTAAAGTATGTTATGACAAAGCCAGTTCTTTTTTATAGACTCGCAAGGTGGTACCTTCAATTGCAATAGTTTGAAATCACATATATCTCTCAAAAGGCGGTAAAGGGCAAGTCTTGGCGGACTTCTTGGCGGATCATCCTATCCTGAAGTGGGAGTTATCCGACGAATTACCTCGATGAAGATGTACTTGTAATCGAGATTTCCCCTCCATGGAAGATGTATTTTGATGGAGCTTCTCATAGAGAAGGAGCCTGAGCTGGAGTTATCTTCGTTACGTCCGATAGAGAAGTGTTGCCTTACTCCTTTACTCTAACTAAAAATTGCTCAAACAATGTTCTTTGAATACCAAGCCCTCATCCTTGGGTTGGAGTTGCGGTTGACATAAAACAATTGCATTTAGAAGTTTATGGAGATTCCAAATTGGTGGTCAATTAACTACTTGGAGTATATGAAGTGAAAAGCACAGCTACTCCCATACGTCAATTATGCGAAGAGGCTTATTGGATGGCTTGGAGATGTAACAATTGAGCATATTCGAAGGAAGGATAATAAACAAGCCGATGCTTTAGCAAAACTTGCTTCTCTACGCTCGCCATGCCCGAAAGTGAAGCTCGTGTCAATTTGCGAAGTTGGGTAATACCTCCAATCTTTGATGATAAAGACCGCAAATGAAGAGGAAGAAAATCATGTTGTAGAGGTATTTGAAATTGAGAAAGAAGATTGGCGCCAACTACTTGTGGATTATTTGAAGTATAAGAAGTTACCTGACAATCCACGACAAAGGGTAGATGTTCGACGTCGTGCGACTCGCTTCATTTACTACAAAGGCACAATCGTATAGACGGTCATTTGATGGGATCTTCTTGCGATGCTAGGCGATGATGAAGCTATTCAAGCCGTGGAAGAAGCTCACTCGGGAGTTTGTGGCGCCCATCGCCAGCCCAAAATTACACTTTCGAATTAAAAGAATGGGCTACTATTGGCCGACAATGGTGAAGGATCGCATGGATTACGCGCAAAGATGCCAAGCCTGTCAATTTCATGCAAATTGTATTCATCAACCACCTGAGCCATTGCACCCTACTGTTGCTTCATGGCCATTTGATGCTTGGGGGTTGGATGTGGTCGGACCTATGACAAAGTCATCCCAGGAGGACACTTGTATATCTTAGGGCACTGACACAGGACTACTTTTCTAAATGGGCCGAAATACCCCTCAAAAAAGTGAAGAAAGAAAATGTTGTTGACTTTATCCCGCATAAACATTATTTATCGCTATGGGATCCCTCGATATATAATAACGGATAACGGAAATCTTTCTCAAATAGCCTCATAGATAAACTTTGTCAAAAGTTCGGATTCAAACAAAGAAAGTCCTCTATGTATAATCTTTGCGGCTAATGGACTTGCTGAAGCTTTTAACAAAACTTTGTGTAACTTGTTGAAGAAAGTGGTCTCAAAGTCAAAGCTTAGATCGCACGAAAGGATCGGAAGAAGCTTTATGGGCATACTCAACCACATAGAACACCCACTCAAGCAACTCCGTATGCGGTTGTATATGGTGTTGAAGCGGTTGTTCCCTTGATCAACAAATTCCGTCACTAAGGATAGCCTTGCAAGGACTAACCGAAGAAGAAAATGCACGATTACGCCCCTGAGGAATTAGAGGCTCTTTATGAGAAACGATTGGAAGCACAACAAAGACTAATGTTATCAAGCTCGCCTTTCTAGGGCTTTTAATAAAAAAAAAAGCGATCACGCTCTTTTTCAAGTTGGGTGCTTGCGGAAGACCCATAATTACTACTCACCGAATCGAAATAAATTCACATCAAAATGGGATGGTCCTTATGTTATTAAAGAAGTCTACACCAATGGCGCTTACAAATTGGTCGTGAAGATGGCTTAAGAATGGCCCCATAAATGGCAAGTTCTTAAACGATACTATCCTGGGAGACTAATAAAGCTCCATGACGCATGAGCCTAAATCGCATGTTACTCCCGACCCGCATGAGTATAAAATGTGAACGGTAACCACCAAAGGCAAAGTACATGGTTAAATCGCTAACTTCCCCACCTGATACAGGGTGGTTAAGCAATAGATGCTCCTGGCCCGCATGAGTATAAACTCGTATGCACTCCCCAAAAAAAAAGTGTCCCTTAAACTACGTTATGACTTGATCCCTTTTCATGGGTACGTAGGAGCTTAGAATTTTCTAAGTTGATCATGAGTTTGTGATAGTTATAATTTTCTCGATGAATTCAAAAAAAAAAAAAGTAAAAAAGAAAGAAAAAAAAGACTTCATAAAAAAAAAAAAATGGTACTTAATAGATTGCAAGATAGAAAATGATCAATCTCTATTATGTAATCTTCAAAACAAAAAGTACTCATACATGAAGCAAAAAAAAAAAAAAAAAGAAAGAAACAAAAAAATATCTAATGAAAAGGACGCAAGCTCTTCAATTCTTCCTCGGCGCCTCTCTACGCACCATTGAAAGCTCCAACTTTTCCAAAGACTTTATCATTCGAAGGCAAAGTAGTCCGAATGGCGGCAATCTCGTCTTCAATCTCTGAACTTCCGGTATGAGCAATGTGAAGAAGTTCTTTTTGTCGCTTTAATGAGGCGGTCAAATTCTTCTTTTCGTTTCCCTCAAATTGTCAAGCTCTCGTTAACGGACTCTAACTCTTCTTTAGTGGATGAAATCGAAGACTTTTTAGCTTCTTTGGTCTTAGCATCATGCAAACGATCTTCGACTTCGCTCAATTATTTTGCAAGAAGACACAATCTCTCGAAGATGACGACCTTGCCTCATCATATGCAACAACTTTGCAAAAAGATCTTTCAAAGATCCCCCCACAAAAGAGATGTCAATAATATTAAAACTCTTCATAGATTTCAAAGATAATCATCACTTCATCTTGAATAGAGAAAGGAGTCAATTGGAATGTTGGATATCTTCTCACGGAGATCGCCCCATAACTTTTGAAGGTATTCTTCTTGGTGGTTACGAATAAATTTCTCACCTTGAAATCAAAAATACCGCACAAGGAGACGTCTTGCCTCAATGGAGTTAGATGTAACCTTTTGATGATTCACGGTTGGCAAGTTGGGCCCCATGATTGACCTCCTGGCTATCTTCACGATCCATGTCGCGACTCATTATCGAGTAGTTGTTTCTCTAGCTAAAATATCACACCATCAAGAAACGGATTACCAACTAAAACGAAGAAAAAAAAGAAAAAGAGAAGAAAAAAAGAAAAAAAAAAAAAAAAAAAAAAAAAAAAAGGAAAAAAAAATTCTCGACCTCTTCAACAAAATTCTCCGTAAGTGGTTGATTACTCGCAACACCATCGCTTCTTGTTGCTCTGAGATTTGTCGGTCTTTTTAAGTCTCTTCCTGATGGTCCGCGATCATCTGCCGCTACTTTCTTCGAAAGAAGGGATGACTACTTTTCTCTTATTTGATTCGCAAACTTCAACACCTAAGACATCGCACTTGTTAGGAGAAGAAAAAAAATGCACAAGTAGAGAGCTTCAAATAGTCTCACCAAGTTTTTCACGCTAGCCTTTTGTCCTTCGCAAAAACTTTCTTTGGCTTCGAGTTAATCAAGTTCTCTATGTTTTCTTCAAAGTAGTTTCCATGAACCCGCCCACCATTGTTTATATTCCTCTGAAGAAAACGCCTTCGCACTGGGGGCATGCAAGGAAGCCATGCTTTAGAAAAAGTCTTAGATGAAGTGCACACACGCCAATGGTAAACCCCTTCTTCTAAAGTTAAGCTCCACGCACGTCATCTTTGAGAACTCCTAAGACCATTTGATGAAATCCAAACTGGCGATTGAATCTATGGGACCGTAAGTGCTCAATCACAAAACGCCCACCTTGTCGTAGGGAAATATAACTTGAACGAATGGCGATGAAGTATTTTTGTTCAAATTTTTGTGCATTGCCATTATCAACATAGTGAAAATCCTTGTTCTTCGCAATCATAATACAAGTCCAAGAAATCCAATCTCCTTTGTGGATTCGTCAGCGCGCTTCTTTAGGTTCATAGTATTTCGCGTGTCCTCACCCGAAAAAGATCGCCATCTAGGGGCCATTCGTCCCTAAAACCTGACATGAGTTTTGAAGTAATAAGCCAACCAACCATAAACAAATAACGGAAACGTTGAATACACCTGATGGCCTCGAGAATTTGCAATCTTGTTCGCACCTCTAAAGATACTCACTAAAACCGAACAACAAGGCCCGCCGCTTGCCCATATGCCATAAGACTCGCCATCTTGAAAGTGCTGTATGATTGAGTTGAGATCATCGTTTGGAAGAACAAATAAGCATAGCCAACAACCAAATATGCCGCCAAGTACATTTCCTCCATCGAGCTCTCCTTGACACCGAAGTTTGGAAAATAAAGCCTTCTCGTGGGGACCATTCACCATGTGCGCCAATGTCACCAAGTGGATTATGAGTCGATCGATGTTCGGTTTGCTTCTCCTCACAGGGGCCTTCCTCTCCTTGCGCATGAGGTGGATCATACTTCGTATTTTTGAACCAAAAGTTGATCTAGTCATCAATCGAAACTTCGCCAGTAGTGATCCCCATGAGCGCTCCTCAAGTAGATGATACATGAAATAAGCGGTTGCATGAACGAGGAGGAATCTAAGTCCCGCTCGTCAACACCAAGAAGCTCCTGCACTTAATGACTTCATCATACATAAACCCACCATAAGCAAGCTTCTGGGGAGAGTATGAAGATCCTCACAATGATATAGATAATTCACCATGGGAAGTCAACAATGTGTTGGTAGATGGACACCACGCCTGCAAAACGCCTTGTATATTGGAATTGCAATCATATGTGAAGAGAGAAGCATACACCGAATCATATATACGGGTCGCCCGAGTTTATTCTTTGCATCGATCGAGATGTCTTTCAATCTACCCACTCCCAATAGCCTTTGACATAATGGAATTCACCGCCAAACCGGTTGGATCTCCCCATTTGCTTCACCTTCAATGATGCGCGCCGTCCCAAAGTTGGTAATGAAATCGCCTCATCGATCGTTGATGACGGGTTGCTTCTACCAGCCCCACATCTTGGATTTGGAGTCCTAGTGGTGGAATCTCACGAGACCATTCCCTTATACGGAGTCGATTTGTCAACTTTGGCCATTGTTTTTGCGTGATCGACCAACAAGTGGATCATAAACCGCCAAGACGCGCCTCTTTCAATATCATGATTCTCGCCATCAAGAATAACCAAGTGTTGTATGCCGAAGCGAAAAGAAATATCTTTGAAGAATACCATCATAAAATCAAAAAAAAAGTGCTCACGAATATATATTGTAAATAATTTGAGATATAAACGATAATCAAAATAGGACATTCATCCGAGAATCATAAACATATGGGCTCTATGTATTGCTGACCAAGTATTGGACATTGGCGGAAAATAGGATAATCAAATCAATTGATCTTCAAGTAAAATTGATTAAGAATGTATATATATGGTCGGTGCCTTTGTCAACCATTCCAAACATTTGTTTCTCAAGGTAATATCAAAAATTCTGGCAGCCAATTATGAACTTCATGAAAGGATCTTTTGGAAAATATATCCATCAGTGCAAATTGAAAACATAAGATCGACATCTGACGGTATGGTTCAAAGCAGTGAAGCAATTTCTTTTGATTAAACACATGGAGCGCATCATAAAGACCGAACTTACCTGGTTCAAAACAATAACGACAAGCGTAGACAAACCGTGATCCGAAGTTGATAGTAATACGCTATGGGAATCCTGCAATCTGCAATACAAGGAAACATAATTTAAAAAAATCTCACAGACAATTCGTCGAGCACGCAGCAGACAAAAAATTGCAAACCAAGAAATTGAAGACTTCTTGCATATAAAGCTCACCCAATCCGAAACAACAGCCAAGCAGATGAAACAATAGGTACGAACTCAAGCACCGAAAAGAAGAAAATAAAACAAGCTACCACAACCGACGAGTGATGCTACGAGATTTTGATGTTTTCTCTGGTTTGATGTGCAAAAAATAGAACGTCGGGGTTCCTTTTATAATTGCTGAGAAGACCCAAATCCTAATAGGAGTAGAATTTTTAGATTATATCCAAACAAAGAAGCGGCCTGAACCGAGCAGATTCTACGAGCAGGTGATGGGCAAAGTTCTGGAAGAACAAGTTCTAATGTGATTGCATTCTGACTTCTACTTGGACAGGAGTTGTAAAGTTTAAAATCCAATTTGGGCTGAATACATCTTGATAAACCCAAAATATATTGTTATGGTGTTCTTTGGGAAAGGGCTTTTAAAAATACATGGGCCCTGCGGAATTACAAAGAAAAAGAAAGCATACCTTGGTTGATGAATTAGTCTGCAAAGTGATGCTGGCCGCTGGGGACGAGTTCTAGCGTCTAATTTTATATGGATAAGTGGGCCAATTTTAATATGGATAAATGGGCCAATTAATTTGACTAGGTCCAGTTGGTCTTTGCGTTCACTTGAAAGAAATTGGCCTGATTAGCGATTCATGTTGATATACGCGGCTTTCAAATTCCAAAGTCCGGGATCAAATTCTTATGTATCATATGTCTAATTCCATGATTCATGTGTAATTATACGCCGCGACTTATTCACTCCTAAGAACGCCATCCGCGAACAAGTCTCCGAGAGATTTGGCAGACAAATTAAATTTCCAATCAAATGGTGACACATGTGAAATTCCTATATTAAATATCAATTTTATAATTTCTATTTATATTTGGGAATTTATTCAAATTTAATTCCTAATTTAAATAGCTAATTTATTGATATTTTAATATATATTTTATTGGTCAATTAAAGATTGCCAAATGTCAAAATCTTATTGATCAAGATTATCTTGATTAATTAATTATTTCTTTTGATAATTATCACAATTTGTGATTAAAGAAATAATATTAAATCTCAAGGACCAATCAAATTAGAAGTCCTCACCATGCTGAGTTATCCAAGAACCCCTCTCCTACAACTATAAATAGGGTCCGTCTCAAGGAATTAAATCACAATTCAAAGAGTAAGAAATCCAAGCAAGGCGGTGGAGGAAATTCTCTCAAGGCAAGAATATATTCAAGGAGATCCACGTGTTCAAGGCGAAAGTCAAGGCGTTCATCGCGAGTCCATTCAAATACGGCGTTTGATTCGGAATAAGCTTCCAAGCCTCGAATTAACGCGTTATTGAAGTCGAACCATCTTGGAGAAGATCAAAGGTCAATTTCACAAGAAGTTCATATATTCAACTCAAATATCATCATATATGTTACGCTTGATTCGAGATCAAGCGCCAAGCCCCAATTAACGTTATTGAAGTTCAAATTCAAGTTTGGAGAAGATCAAATTGAAGAGTTCAACTCCAAGCTCTCAAATCTCTGGATATTTTATTCTTGAAGAAAAGAATCGAGGATAAATAGAGATTGTAACCTATATTTTTATTTTGATTCACATATATTTAATTTGTACGCTTTTTCTTGTTTGTTTATTTGTAGACAAAAAAATTTGGTTACGAAGCACAAATAACCCCGATCATCCCTCCCCGCTTCAAGCCGAGAAACCCGAAAAATTCATGGGTTTTTTGACTTCAAGAGGTGGCAAGAAAATGTTGTTCTACCCGACTACCCTAAGCCTCCAAGATTGACGCGACGTTCCATGGTTGCCGAACGAACGAATGATGAAAACGCGGCGCAAGGCTTGATGCACGGGGCCGGGTGATTTCTGTGCGGTCGAACTATGTCCTAAACGGACTTAGTGATGCACTTTACAAAGTGTGTATCAGTCTCAGAAAATCCTCCAAAAATTGTGGGATTTTTTGGAGAATAAGTAGAAAAATCGAGGATGCCGCACAAAGAAATTTGTTGTCGTAAGTTCTTGGATTTTGTGATGGTTGATTCTAAAACCGTGATTGAACAAGTTCTGAAGTTCCAGCTTGATCCTACATAAAATCTCTCGAGAGGAACGGCTTTTGCCTTAAGCATTCAAGTGGGGTCGCTTTGATTGAGAAATTGCCCCCAAGTTGAAGGATTTCAAGAATTATCTCAAACATAAGCGAAAGGAGATGGGACTGAGGGATCCGATCACAAACCTGGGTGAGGAAGAGAATAGAGGATTGACTCTAAGTCCAAGCTTGTCCCTATGGAGTCAAAAGCCAACTTGATAGAGCACGGCTCGCAAGGCAACTCAAGAAAAGGCCTAACGATAAAGGCAAGAAAACCAAAGAACTGAAAATTCCAGGAGCTTGCTACAACCGCAGCAAACCGAACCATATGGCGGGCGGATCGCACCAAATAAAAAAAACCAAACCGCAGTCCAATGCCAATGTAGTTGAAGAAAGGGAGCCGACGACGCGTTGACATGTCGGCGGGTGTTGAAGCCAATTTGGTGGGATAACCCGAAAGAATGGTTTGTGGATACCAGTGCCACTTGTCATGTCTGCTTCGATAAGGATGCATTCGCCTTACATCCCATCGACCGAAAGGAAGCTCCATATGGGGAATCACGCCTTCTTCGATGTTGGGCGGGACTGGTGCTAAAGCTTACTGGGGAAAGGAGTTGAAGTCAAGGATGTGCCGCATGTCCCGTACATCCGCAAAAATTTGGTTTCGGTTCGCTATCGTCAACCATGGGTTTAGACTAGTTTTGAGTCCAAAAGTTTGTACTAAGCAAATTTGGACAGCTTCCTTGGTAGGGATTATCTAGACAAAGGATCGTTAAAAATGAATGTAATGACGACCGCCGTTTAGAATATGAATAAGAATGAATCTTCTTCCTCGCTTATATTGTTGAGTGCTCTAATTTATGGCATATTAGATTAGACATGTAAATCAATGCTATAAAAAGATTGGTAAATTTAGAATTAATTAATTTACTCAAGTAAAATCACAAAGAAAATGTGAAGTTTGTGTTGAAGCTAAATGGCTAAATTACCGCTTTCATTCGGGCTGAAAGGAGCACTTCACCTTTTAGAGTTGATACACACCGATGTGTGTGATCCGAAATTTATGCAAACTAAAGGTGGTAAAAATATTTCATCACGTTTATTGATGATTGCACAGGTTTGCTACTTATACTTGTTAAGAAGCAAAGATGAAGCATTAGAGCTTTTAAGAATTATAAAATGAAGTTGAAAATCAACTCGCGTAAATTGATTAAAATTATTCGAGTGATAGAGGTGGCGAATATGTTGCCCCATTTGAAGAACTATGTACCCGATCAGGCATAATTAATCAAACAAAAAGACCATATTCACCACAATCTAATCTGTTCTTTGAACGTAAAAACCTGACTCTAAAAGAGATGATGAATGCCATGTTGATAAGTTCCGATTACCCCAAAATATGTGGGGGCTTTTAATGTACAACCATATATTGAATAAAATACCACTTAAAGGAAAAAGATAAGACACCTTACGAATTGTGGAAAAATCGTAGTTTCTTATAAATACCTTAAAGTGTGAGGGTGTTTGGCTAAGGTAGCAATACTAACCAAAACAAGTTAAAATTAGACCAAAGACAGCTTGATTGTGTCTTTGTGGGGATATGCATACCAAAAAGAGTGCATATAGGTTTATGATACATAAGTCGAAAAATCCGAAATGATCAAGGTACCATAATCGAATCAAGGGGATGTTGTATTCTTTGAGGATGTCTACCCTTGTAGAGAAAGTTAGAAGTGAGTACTAATAAAGAACTCATGAAACCGCAAGTGGTTCAACACCAATTAGTGAAGAACCGGTGACGCCAGAAGAGAGGTCTAGACGGGCTAAGTCTTTTGGGCCGACACATAACATTTATGTTAGATGGTGAGCCAAACTCGATTAAAGAGGCTCTAAGTAGTCCATGATGCTCCGCTCCGCAAGAAGCTATCAATAGAAATCGAGTCTATTCTACAAAACCATACTTGAGTTGGTTGATCTCCTCATTGTCATAAACCTTTAGGATGTAAATGGATCCTAAAGAAGAAATATAAAGCGATGGAACTATTGATAAGTATAAAGCATGGCTTGTAGCCAAAGGCTTTAAACAAAAAGCAGATATGACTTATTTGATACCTATTCTCCAAGAACGGTGATCGCGCCTATTCGGTAAGCCGCGATTGTCGCCTGCACACCTAGAGATTCATCGATGGATGTCAAGACGGCATTTCGAATGGAGAGATAGATGCCGAAATCTACATGGAACAACCTCAAGGGTTTGTTGCACCCCAAGAAAAGGTGTGCAAGTTAATAAGATCCTTGTCGAATCGAAACAAGCTCCAAACAATGACATCTTAAGCTCGACAATACGATGTTGTCAAATGGATTTAAAATCAACTAGCGTGATAAATGCATATATGCCAAAAGGGACATCGTAAGATTTGTCATAGTTTGTCTATACGTAGACGATTTGTTAATCACGCGCGAGTCATGATACTATTATGGAGACTAAAAGAATGTTAAAGATGAACTTTGACATGAAGGATATGGGGACTCACGATGTAATCTTTGGGATAAAAATCAGCCAGAACTCCGATGGAATTATCTTGTTACAATCCCACTATGTGAGAAAGTGCTCAAGAAATTCAATGCTTTTGGCGACCATCGTCAAAGATGCCCATCGACGATTTAAGATAACTGGTTGCTAATAAAGCGTAACCAGCTGCTCGGATGGAATACTCACGATAATAGGCGGATGATGTACATCACAAATTGTACACGCCCGCACTTGGCCTACCCTCAGAATATGTTGAGTAGGTTTACGAGCAATCCAAGCCATGAGCATTGGAAAACGTTAACCAGGGTGTTAAAATACTTGAAGTATACCTTGATTACGGGGTTATACTACTCAAGATATCCAAACTGCATTTGAAGGATATGTTGATGCTAGTTGATTTCGTGATTCGAAAGATTCTTATTCAACTAGTGGATACATATTCACCATCGGAGGTGGTGCGGTATCGTGGAGTCCACTAAAAACGTGTATAGCCTTGGCCCACCATGGAATCTCGAGTTTGTAGCTTTGATAAAGCCGCGGTGAAGAGTGAGCAGCTTCAAACGCTTTTGGAAGATATTCCATGTTGGATAAGCCTCGCTCTCGTGATGATTCACCGTGATAGCCAATGACTATAGGAAAGGCACAGAGCAATATGTATAATCGGTAAGTTTAGACATATTCGTCGAGAGACACAATACCGTAGACAATTGATCTCAAATGGTGTGATGTAAATTGACTACGAAAGTCAAAAAGATAATTTGCGATCCTTTTAACGAAAGGATCAATCGAGATCAATTAGGTAAATTGCTGAGGAATGGGCTTAAAGTCCACAAAGTAAAAATAACCATCATAGTGGTAACCCAACCATGATGATTGAGATCCCAAGAACTTGGTTCAACGGGAAAACTAAACTATGAAGGCGTTATGTTGTAACACTTGGAAACAATGTTATAACCCATCCCTAAAGAATACCAAGTGTTGAAACACCGCAGTTGTGGTGGGTTAAGTCATTTGACTTTTAATGATTCCTACACCTGCGTTGAGGCTGAGTATGGCAGATACTCTGATAGAGATCACCTATATAAGTAAGAAGTGCGGGCCGCTTCAAAGTAACACTTATGAATACAAAGTGGTGTCCATGGCAAACGGACACAAACGTGAGAACATACAGTGTTGAGACCTTATCAGTTAATATCTTGCTGACTCGGTATACACCGCGGAGAATAGTTCAAGGCATCGCGTCCACTAAGCCGCCAAGCAGTACGATGGTATTGACTACGGGGTTCAAAGCCATAAGCTACCTTTCCGAATGCAATATTGTCTCTTGAGGACCGGTTTGATGCAGGTTCCGCATTCATGCATATATTAATTTTCACTCATGGGGGATTGTTTGAAATTTTGGTTTTGATAAAGTCAGGTGTCGACCGACTTTGACCAATTTTTCGGTGGCTAAAAATTTAATTCGAGGAATTAAATTATATATTATTAATCGTTCGAGTAGATGTTCGTTGTATTTTTATTTCTCAAACCGAATTCGGTGAGTGAGAAATTAATACACGAAGGTAGCCACATAAATGGGCATTATGTAAAGATTATAAAGGAAATGAAGGCTACTTTATCCTCACATGGAATACAAATCATTGTTTATCCTAGTTTATTTACTATATGGGTGTTATATGTTGTATAAACAATAACACAAGTGGATGATCACAATCGCCCAGGCACGCGCGCGCGCTCACCGCCCCTCGGCTGGCCCTGGGCACCCTTGGGGCGAAGGGCGGGCGCTATTGGGCCCGGTCGGAGTCCACTAAAGTTTTGCCACTTTCGAAAATGGGCTTAGCCGATTCGAGTGGGATCGCTGGATCAAGAGACCAAATGAATGCGACATCAGTAGGCCCGCATTCGTGACATCAGTGGTCATTCAAAAGAGCCAGTACTTATGCATTGTCCGTATGGAGTGGGGTGTAACATCCGGGATGTTACAATTGGGATTAATGTCCACTATTTTTTTGTTATCTCCCCGCAGTGTTGGTTGTATATATTTCATTGTTGTGCATTGCAAAATACACGAGAAAATTCATAGCACTTCATATACCTCAAAAGCAAGTTTCTCGCATTATACACATGTCCAAAGAAACTACCAACATTTTCTAGTTGAATGAGCTTCGTGTTAGTGGTGCTACTACACGAAGACGTAAGTCGTTTCATCTTTTGAAAGCAATACGTCGACGTGAGCACTAGCCGACGTAATTGCTTTTTGGAAAGAAATTCTTCCCGACTCGGCTTTCCAAAGTTTCTTTTTGTAAAAGTTGTAATAGTATTTTTCTTGTAATCTTTGTTTCGTAATTTGCCATTTTGAAGACATCCCATTTTGTACCATTGTTATAACATATGTGTATGTCTACGGGTCAGCCGATTTTTTTGAAGCAATCTGCCTAACTGGGCCAACCAACGATGACCCAACGTGACCGACTCCAATGACTTCGATTATTAATCCAGCTTTGATATCCGGTCCGGATTTAAAACATTGCTAATTATAGGCATTCTGATATTTTAGGTTTTCTTTTCGTTCATTACAGCCCCTGATAGAACTTCGAAATATAAAGTGCAAGCGTTGTGGTTTCTATAAAATTAAAAGGATGCTATGATCAAATCATATGAATTTGAATATTTGATGAATGAGAATTTTGTGCATCTGATTTCACAAGCTGATGGCAAATATATTCATTTCAAAGACAAAGAATTCAATGCTACATTTTTATTTCAAGATTGTGTTTCTGTTGCACATGGTGAGTCTTCATTTTATATTTTCTCAACAAAACAAAGCATAAAAAAGAGAATAAAAGGAAAACCTTCGAATTGTGGTGAAAATTGTTGAATATCTGCTGCCATGTCATCTATCTGCTGCCATGTCATATCTTTCTTTTCGTTTTGTTAGCATTTGTTGCTTCTGAAACTTTGCGTTCTTTAGTTTTGTTGTATTGCAATACGTAACT